>PVIJ01003208.1:0-62905 GCA_004024925.1 Scalopus aquaticus | reverse complement strand
TTTCAAAGCTGTTGGTAAGAAGGTCAAGGAAGCCGTCTTCAGCCTAATTACCACCTCCCTCCATACCATTATAAAGTTAAAGTCTCCTTCTCTGACATGGTTTATCTAGAAATCCTCAGAAACAAAACATATGATGCAAATGATAATTCTCCTTAATACAGGTTTTAATTGGTCAAGGGAAGAAATTAGGGGCTCTCTTAGGATGTGAGAATGTGAATAAACACTGAGAAATGAGGGTGAAGTTGTGCAGCTTGAGAATTCATGAGGTGAAAAGAATATTCTATTCTGTAAAATCAATAGAAAGTGAAGTAGACTTGAAATTTTACATCCCCATTTAAATAAAGATAAAGGAAAACACTATAGATACTAATGTATTAAGAGCAAACTCTCGAACAGCATCTAATGAATTTTGGAAATTAAAGCTACTTTTCTAGTTAAATAATGTCTGAAGTCACATAAAGGATAATTTATCTTAAAACATAAAGAATGTAGAAGTAAATATCTCATTCCAGTTCCCACCCCTCTACATAGCACTAACTTCTGTTAATCTTTTGGTATGTAGTCTTTTAGTTCAGTTCTAAATTTCATATAAATGGTCTTATTTTGTTTTCTTGTGATTATACTTTTTTTTTTTTTTTTTTTACTTAAAACATCTTGGAGATTTTTCCATGATATACATCCTTCTCCTTAGGAATTACAATATGTTCTGTAGGGTGTACATAATAATTTCAAGTTAAGTTTTTGATTTATGTATAGGTTATTTTTAATAAATTCTTGCCATTAAGACTAATTATTAAGTTAACATATTGAGATACAGATGTCTGTTCTTATAATACATTGTTTCTATTTGAGAGATTCTCAGAAATGATAACCTAGATAAATGTTTCATGTATTTAAAATTTTGGTAGATGGTGCCAAATTCCTCCAAATGTATTTTAAAATTCTGTGCTATCATGAAAATATATCAAAGGGTTTTTCCCACCATTTTCACCCAATAGTCCATATCAGAGTACGTCCATTAGCTACTGTTGAGACAGCTTTAAGAATATGAAATTAATAGAAAATATGTTTCAGTGTGTTAAGAAGTTTTTGTACAAATGGTAGTTTGGCATTCCTTAAATGACAGGTCCATAGGAATATAAGCAAATAAAAAATAAACATTAACTGCAGGGAAAACCAAAAAATGATCAGAAAAGGAAAATTAATGATAACTTACTACATGACTCCACTCTTAAATAGAGTAATGTGATCATAATAACATAAACATGAAATATCAAAGTAACCAAGTTATAAAATTTATTTTGTAATGAGAATGACAAAGGGAGAAGTAAAGAAATGATACCTAAGCCTGAAAATCAAGAAGCTATGGGTTCAGTATGACATTTGGGAATATGGAAGCAAATGCTATATTATTATATTGAGAGAGTTGAATGTTTTAATTCAAGAGGCAAGAAGAGTTGACAGGGGGACAATTTTTACTTCATGTTATTTGTCTTACAAAGAAGGAATGCAGACTTATTTGTGTTTAAACTATGTGAAAATGTAAAATTAATACAAAACTATTGAAAATTTTAAGAAAAAAAGTCTGGTCTAAAAGACACCTTTAGGACTGTATTTTTTACCATGAGAGAAAGAGAAGGAAATGGTGGAAGTTGAGAAATATTGTATAAATTAACCTGACTCTGTTCACAAAAGTCTCATAGAGCCCAATGCTTAAAAGAGAAAGGGAGGTTGACCATAATGGTGTTATAGGAGACTCCTCAACTCTTCCCATCTATGTAATAAAGAAACTAATTATAAAATTCATATCGAATCACCAAAGACCCTGAAAAGCCAAAGAAATCTTGAAAAAGAAGAGCAAAGCTGAAGGTATCATACATCCTGATTTCAATCTATATTACAAAGTCATAGTAATCAAGATAGTATGGTATTGACACGAAACAGTAACAGAGATCAAAGGAACAGAATAGAAAGCCCAGAAGTGGACCCATGCATACATGGCCATTTGATTTTAGGTAAAGGAGTTAAGAATATACAATATTTAAGGATAATCTCTTAAGTGGAGATACACCATATATAAAAATCTACTCAACAACTTTGAACATGAGACTGGAAATCATTAAATTCCTAGAATAAAACATAGGAGAAAGCACCTCAACATTGATTTTTTTTGGATTTGACACCAAAAGCAAAGACAAAAAAAGCAAAATAAACAAGTAGGACTATATATAAACATCTGCTCAACAAATGAAATGATCACTAATCTACGAAAAGGCAACCCATGGAATGGAGGAAAATATTGGCAAACTACACATCAGATAAGGGGTAAGTGCCCAAAATATACAAAGAGCTCATGCAATTCAGCAGCAAAAACTTAACCCAAATTTAAAAATGAGTAAAAGACCTGAATAGACCTTTTGCCAAAGAAGACATTACAAATGACAAATATGTACGTGAAAGGGTCTTCAACATTACTAATAATTAGGAAAATGCAAAATCAAAACCACAGTGGTATATTATCTCACACCAGCGAGATAGATGACTGTTATCAAAAACACACACACACACACACAAAAAAAAAAATACAAGCAATAACAAATGCTGAGGAGTATGTGGAGAAAAGTGAATGCTTGGATTCTGTTGGTGGGAATGTAAATTGCTATAGCCACTACAGAAAAAAAATATGAATGCTAAAGATATTAATAATAGAACTATTGTATGGCCCAGCGATTCCTCTTCTGGGTATATATCCAAAGAAAGTGAAACCATTATCTAAAAGCATTATCACAATAACCAAAGTATGGAAGCAACCTAAGTGTCATTGATGGATGAATGGATCAGTAAAACGTGGTACATACATGGGAATATTATTCAGTCTTCAAAAATAAGGAAGTGCTGCCATTTGCAACAACATGAGGGCATTGTGGTAGGTGAAATAAGCCTGTCAAAAAAAGACAAGTACTGCATGACCTCATTTACATGTGGAATCATAAAAACAGGGGGAGACACAAAGTGTTTGATGGCAGGGTGGTGGTAGGGGGATATAGGAAGAGATTGATAAAATGGTGGTATCTTTGAATTATAGGATATATTAGGTCTGAGGAACTAATGTATAACACGGTAATTTTAATTGATAACACTATATTGTATAATTGAAATTTCCTCCTTTGTGAAATAAGTATCTTCCTTAGAACTTTAAATTTTATCACACACCTTTATAACCAGTTTAACCCCATTTGTATTTATCAACAGCTTAAATGTAACTTTCCAGGAATCTGAGTTGGTAAAGACTCAGTGACACATACATGATCAGTGTGTGAACAGACAGTGATGCAACCAGAGCCTCTAACACAGTTTTTGGCTCATGCCTGTGTTTGATGCATGTAAATTGCTGCTGTTATTTTAAGATTATATATAGTTTCTATGTCTTGCCTTATTTTTACTTGAAAGTTCAAAAATAAATAGTTTCCTATCTTATGAATTTGAACAAATTTAAAGAATTTATAAAGGCAAATGAAGTATAAATGGATACTTTATCCATCTTTGAGACCTGATTCCAGAATTTTACAATAGGATGATTCAATGTTTTCAAGCAACCTAAGTGTTGAGAGAACCTATAAACAAAGTATTTCTAATTGGAAAGCATCATAGATCTTCATTAGTCCAGCCTCATTCCCAGTGAGAAATCCATTCTATACCATTATTGACAAATCACCTGGCAAGGTGTGACTGCTTCCAGTGACAGGCACCTCACTACTAGCTGTCTGTGCTAGAAGAGCTGTGTTCTTTTCTGTACCTTTCCCAAGGACCAGAGTTGTATGTGATTCCAATATAAACTGACAATAAAAGAGACGAATTAGCATAACTGACTGTTTCAGTTATGAAGATTAAATAGCCTTTTATTGCAGATGTTTGCCAAGGAAAATGCTCCCTAGTGGAAGACTAAGCAGTTAAGATAGATTTGATGAGGGTTTTAATTGCTGTTATGCAACTGGTAATGGAAAGGTTTTATTAAATGTCATGCAAGAGTCAATCGATAGTTTAGAAAAGAAAAGCTTCTCTCTAATATAGACCTCAGGCTTCTCCAACAGTAGTTTATCAGCAGGGGCAGTTCCATCAGCATCCACAAATATTTATTAAATACCCAGTATGCATATGGCAATATCATAAATGTGTCAGGGACTGTTGGGGATTAGAAAAAAATTAGTCTAAGTTGCAGAGGATCTAATGATTTGAAACAAGCAAATAAGCTACTGTGGAAATCAAAATAACTGGAGATGTATTTGTATATACAAATTTTTCTACTCAAAAAACAAATCAAAAACATCAGGTATTAGAATATAAGATCACAATTGTACCAAAATTTTTTTCTTTGCAAAATGGTTTATCATAAGTATTTTTGTTTTGATAGTAACACGGTGGAGTGGGGGGACCAACATTTAGCTGGAATGTAGGACACTTGGGTTGTAGTATATCACTACTTACCCATACCGAGGACTTTCCCTATAGCTCCCTTTATAGAGTATTTATCTGTAAAGTGGGGCTTTAGATAAAGTTCTGAGGACTTTTTCTAGTTCTAAGATTCATTGATTTTATGAAGAAATAAGCAACCTCAGTATATACATATAATAATTTATATATCACAAAATTATTTTATACAAGTTTTAAGTATCCATTTACTGTATAAAATATATACATACTAACATAAGAATCATTTCCAAAAAATGCAGTATTTTAAAACTAGAATAGAATTTTGATCAGCATATCCTAATTAGTGTTTACCATGCCCCAAACTTCTGCAAAATTATCTAAAATGTTTTTTATCAAATTCAGCATACTGTCAAATTTGTCTCTCCCTATTGGTGTCACACTCCCCTAACTGCTCAATGAGCTATGTTGATAAGTAAAAAAGCATGTTTGTTTTTAAAAGAGCTGATCCTTCCCTAAATTGGTGGCAGTAAAACATGAATTATTCTGTACCATTTTTTTGTTTTGTGATCTATCAATACCGAATCAGCAACTTGACTTCTAAAAAGTGGCTGAAATCGCAGGGGATTATTAGGTTTAGACAGGGAAAACATACCTTCAAGGACGACTTTACTGTTGTTAAGCTGTGTGTCCATAGGAAAGTATCTACCTCTCTGAATCTGTTTGCTTAACTTAAAGGGCATGAGTCTCAACATTATTGAAAATGAGAAAATATATAGATTTCTATTCTGCAGGTATAGTATGTATGCGTAAGTAGGCATTTTTATGATTTTAGATACATTTCAGATATCTTTTTCCAGATTCAAAATGATTTTTTGAGCACCTACTACATAAGAATTGTGCTTAATTTTCATGCAGATTAAAGATTGAATTGATGTAGAATAATTTGTGAAGGTTTGGTGAAAGGAAAAGGAATGCTTAGTGGGTTGTTGCTTTTGAGGAGGAACCAGCTTCCCATTTTAGGTATTTGCCATGGAGAGCAGCATTAGAAATGAAGGAGTAGATGCTGTGCATGGAATGCCTTGCAGTTAGTTGCTAGATAAGAGAAGGTGTCATGACATTTTTAACTTATTTTCTCTAGCCTTCAAACATGTACCTAATATACCAAAAGGATATATACCAGCAGCTGTGTTTATACAGATTAGAGCCATTTCAATGGAAAGGATACCAGAATCAAAGTGAAATACACATGAGTGTATATGAGTAAAATAAAAAGCAAGTGAAAGAAATCAGCTATGTACTTCTGTATCAGTTATTTAACAAATACAGCTTATACTGCCTTCAGAAGAATAATATGGTGATTCTTTTTTGGAAGGTGAAATAAAAATGAAGGAAAAGTTACACAAATGCCTACTATGTGCCAGATACTTCAGTGCAAAGAAATTTATGTACAAAAATATGTATATTATAGTTTTATCTCCTCAGTAATCCTAAGAGGTGGTTATTACTGATTTCTCATTTTATAGGTGAAGGAGCCAAAGCTTAGGAATATTAAGATATGCAGCTAGCAATAATGGGCTTTAAACATAAATCCATTGTAATCCCAAGCCCAAGATTATTCCTGCTGAGACATCTCAGAGGGATGACTTTTCATCCAGCTACAGACTATCAGTTTGATCCTGCAAATACATAAAGAATCGGTTATGTCACCCGTAAAAGAGGCTCTAGAATGTTCTCATCTCAAGTATGTTGCTTCCTGTACCTGCACCTTTAGAATTTTAATCGAAATTTGACTTAAATTTGGTTCCCTCTGTTAAAAAGTCCCTCAAGAAGGACCAGTAATCCGTTAGTCACCTCAGGATGAGTGGTCACATCATTGTTCCTCTATTCTTCCTGCCCGTCCTGTATTAAAATCATATATCCATTCCCTTGCCATGTGACTTTGCCATTCTGCCCTTTAAAAGCAGAATTTCCTTCCTTGTTCCCAATGTCATTTGGAAACTTTCTTTGGCAAATACAGTGTAGAAGACATGACTGCCAGTTCAGGCCAAGACTACAAGAGGCTTTGAATGTTTCCACTTGGTCAGTGATATTCCTGTCTTACCAGAAGGAGAACACGTTAGGGTGTCTGATGATCCAGGAAGATAAAAGAAATGTGGGGCAGACGTGAACACAACCTGCAGCCTAAAGCAGAACTGTCCAGAAGAGTCTAGTGTAGATAACTTGATCCATAGATCCAGAATGAATATTTTTTTTTGTAGCACAGCCTCATTTTATGTGATTTTTAAAAATTTTTAATTATTATTATTTATGTCTTTTACATAATTGTGTATTCCCCATACGTTTCCTACCACCAATTCACCCGTGAACCATCACCATATTCCCTTGTGCTCTTTTCTCCCCTGTTCTGAGCCCTATCCTCCTCCTCCCTCAATGAATGTGTCTCTCTTATTTGGATCCCCTATATTCCTGCTACAAGTGGAACCATTCAATATTTTTCTTTTTCCTTCTGGCTTATTTTGCTGAGCATGATGTGGTACATATACACAATGGAATACTATTCAGCAATCACAAAAGATAAACACATGCAATTCTCAGCAACATGGATGGAGCTAGAAGGGATCATGCTCAGAATGAATGGTTTTTATTTTTTTTAAAGATTTATTTATTTATGCATACAAGCTGGGGTACAGGCCAGAGGCATAGGGCGGCAAGAGGGTTCACCAGAGACAGAGAGGGGAGCAGAACAGGCAGATTGAGGGAAATATACTTACTGCTGAGGGGAGCAGCGTGCAAGGCAGGAGAGGTCTGCCACACCATGTAGGAATCTCCCTGGCTGGGCATCGAACTCATGTCGCAGCTGCTGACAGCTCCACAGTGCAGCACTTAACCACTGTACCACCAGGGAGGCCCAGAATGAATGGTTTTTAATGGAAGTTACTGACTTTGGGGATATATTACTATTATGGTTATTGTTTATTATTATTATTATTGTTGTTGTTGTTGTAGCTAAATAGGAGTGTGCATGAATTAGCAGGGTAATTTATAAAGCACAGTTTTAGTAGGTAAAAGAGTAATAGAGTAGGAAGCTCATTGTCTTCTGGTAAAGGAAGTGTGAAGAAATCAGAAAATATGATTAGTGTAGGATAAAGCAGAAGAAAAGTGCCCAAGGAATGACAATATATACATCAGGTCTTTGGAGGCTAATGGGGAGAGAACAGGTACCTATTGTGTGACTATGAACTTGTGTGGCTTCGTTGAGACTTTAGTAACAAAAGAAAACACTCTTTTGGTAAGGAAAAGATTGAAAGTAACAGAACTATGAAGTAATTGCAAGCAAACCTGTTCTTACAAAAGCCTGAGCTGGTAACTCACTCTCCATGCGGGCAAAAAGAACTTAATTGATGAGAGTCAACTTCCACATTCACTCTCTTGCTCTGGAGCTAAAATTATGGTGCTGTTGGGTAAAATAGGGAGTTTGAAAATTATCTGTGATGAGCCTTCTTTTTAAAGAGAAGGTGCCAAAAGCAAGGGAACTTGTTTTTTTTTTTTTTTTCCTTGAAATGATTTAATTTCTGTAGTGCTCTAATAAGCATGCTTTGCTTGATGGGCTGATGGCCGGCTATATTATGTATGTTGTTTCTCTACTGCTCTTCAGAGCCACAATAACACTTCAGATAATGACTATGGTATAATGGCCATTACACAGATGTTATTTGGTCAGATGCCGTTCATTTCTCTGGCTCCAAAACATCTGATCTCCGCAACAACACGTATTGTCATTCAGTTGGGAAGAAGCAAGATTTCTGAAGCTCATCTCCTTTTCCAAAACATACTTTTAAAAATGACAATAAATATTGCCTTCCTTGAAAGGGGGGGGAGCGGAAACTATGGAGAAAAATCTAAATTCCACTTGCAGACAGTTGCCTAAATTGATTATCCACATGGAGAACTACCAAGCTACCATAAAGTATGATAATGTAAATCTACATTTACTAACTTGAATAGATATACTCAATCTAAGTGGTTAGTGAGAAAACCCATTGATAAACAGCATATGTAATATGATTTTATTTTAATTATATATTTTGTATGCATATGAGTAAAATAAAATATAAATCACATATAAATTACATATAAAATATAAATCACATATTGTCAAAGCCAACAAGCAGCCTTGAAAGTGCCAAGATTTTATTAGTGATTACATCTGATTTATAGGATTATAAGAGACTTAAACTTTTATTTTTTCCTATCTTCTTTTTGTAATAAGTAGTACTTTCTGTAATCAAAAGAGCACATATAGTTTATTTTCAAAAAGAAAATAAATATATTTATTTTAACTTGTATGAAATTTCACGTTTTTTTGCCTTAATATAGTTCTGCTATTTTCCTCCATATAGGAGTAAAGTAGAACTAAATGTTCACAAACAGATGAGGATGGTTTATAGAGCTTTGGAAAGCTTACTAGATACCAGGTGTTTATGCATGACAGACACTGTAAACACTCCTTGTCAGGTTAAATTTCCTGGAAAGGTGAAAACACAGTCAATCATTAGTTCAACAAACATATATTCAACATCTAGAGCAAGGCACTATTTGGAGAAGAAGCGAGGATTAGAGGAGTAATAACAACAATACTCTAAATCTGTGTCCTAATATTCTTCCTGTGCATTATCATTTTTGGTCCTCATTATACAACGAGCCAGGCCAAAGTATGATCACTTGTTAGATTAATTAACTGGGTCTCATATAGGTGAAATGCCTGCACAGCACTGTCTCTCTCCACATGTAGCTGCATTGTTCCCTGTCTACCTATGGTGCCCAATGAACTCAGCTTTCCACTGAAGGGATATTTCTATCTAAGCAACCAGCACCAGTCACCTAAAGTTGTAATAACTTTTCAATTACATTATGCCAGCATAATATGACTGGTTTTTAATATTTATGAATTAGTTTACAGGAATATCTTGGCATCAGGTCAAGAGCAAGCAGGGGAAGAGGGTAGAAAGCCAGGGCACCAGGGTAGCAGGTCTGAGTAGAGTCTTCTGGCAGCCTGTGGCAGCATGGGTGACTTGGATTTTGAAGCATTTAGTTCATCCCAGAGATTAGTGTAAAATGAGCCAAGCAATTCCTTTCTCTTGGCCAGTAATTTGTTTAGAAAATATCAAGCAACCCAGTTCTGATGTGTAATATATGAGGAAAAATCTATTGAGAGCCTTCTTATAAATATCCCCTTCAGCTACAAAGGAGACTGAAGTAAAAAGTGTCCCCTTATTGTTTTTCTCAGTATCTTTGAGAAGGAAGGGTAAACTTGGAACTGCTGCAGACATTTTATGTCCAAGAGGAACCAACCTGAGGTCAAGTGTCACAGAAGGAATTTGTTTTTGTTTTTGTTTTTTTTAAGATTTATTTATTTATGCATACAAGCTGGGGTACGGGCCAGAGGCGTGGGGCGGCGAGAGGGTTCACCAGAGACAGAGCGGGGAGCAGAACAGGCAGATCAGAAATACACTGCTGAGGGGAGCAGTGGGCAAGGCAGGAGAGGTCTGCCCCACCATGTGGGATTCTCCCGGCTGGGCGTCAAACTCACATCGCGAGCTGTCGACAGCTCCACAACACAGCACTCAACCACTGCGCCACCAGGGAGGCCCCTCACACAGAAGGAATTTGATGCGACATGGGCAAGACACTGAATTAGTAAACTTGAGTTATTGTCACAGTTACATAAAATAATTCATTTCCTCATAGCTGAAGCCCATTACACCTAGGTTTTTCTGATACTTACTGCTGAAAGTTTTCAAACAGATTCCCAGGAGAGGAAAATGGAGTCTTGAGAGGAAAAAGTAGGAAGATCCTGATAATAAAAATTCTTCTTTCAAATTTCTCCCTCAAATGGCCTACCTGGCAATATACTATAATATAGAATGGTGTATATGTATATCATATATACATGCATTTATATTTATATATATATATATATAACATTAACGTATGTCCTCCTGCGATGCTTGTTAAAATTCAGATTTTTTTTAAAAATCATGAATATCTTATTTATTTTATTTTATTTTTTTAAAGATTTATTTATTTATACATACAAGCTGGGGTACAGGCCAGAGGAGAGGGACAGCAAGAGGGTTCACCAGAGACAGTGTGGAGCAGAACAGGCAGATCAGAAATACACTGCTGAGGGGAGCAGCGGGCGAGGCAGGAGAGGTCTGCCGCACCATGTGGGATTCTCCCCAGCTGGGCGTCGAACTCGCATTGCACGCTGCCGACAGCTCCACAGTGCAGCGCTCAACTGCTGCGCCACCAGGGAGGCCCTAAAATTCAGATTTTGATTCAGTAACTAGCTCCCCAGTGATGTCTGTGTTGTTGGTGTAGATCACACTTTGAGTAACAGGAAGATGTAGAGAGTAAGGAATTATATGCTGAAACTGTATATATTTATTTAAAGTCTACATTTTCTCATTATATGAAGACAGTGAATTATAATCCATTTCATATAACGTCAACCAACATATAAAAGCTATTGATGGTAATTGTTCACGATGTAGTGAGGACAATGAAGGTGATGATAAAAATGACGGCTGTGTGTCTAAACAGATGATGTATACAGAGAGGTGGTTAAGAGCATGAAATGTGGAATTAGCTAAATAGATCCAAATCCTGACTGTATCTCCTACTGGCTGTGTGGTATCAGAAAATTACTTACCCTATATATATATATATATATATATATATATATATATATATATATATATATGTACACCATATATATATATATGGTAAGTAATTTATATATGGTAAGTTATATATATATATATATATGTACACCATATATATATATATGGTAAGTAATTTATATATGGTAAGTTATATATATATATATATATATATATATATATATATATATATATATCTGTTTCCTCATCTATAATGCAAATGTGTTCATGGTACCGACCTTATAAAATTATTCTAGGGATAGAATGAGATAATATACGTGCATGACATCTAGAAGTGCCTGGTGGAACATAGTCAGTGTTCGGATTAATACTAGCAGTAGCAGTAGCTTTGCAGTAGTAATAGTGATGATTATCATGTGCAAGTATAGAGTTTTTCTTTGATTGTTTCATCTTTTGTGGCTACATTCCTCTTTGTACTAAAACTTTTCTTTGTTTTCATGACTTCTCTTAATATGGAACTTAGTTTATAGTAGTAATCTAACTTTATGCTAATCCCTAATAACTGGTGTGGAAAACACCATAACCCAATGTTAGGTGTTATTGTCAGTTTGTCAATTCCTCATATAAAATCTGGGAGAGAGGGGCCTCCCTGGTGGTGCAGTGGTTAAGCGCTGCGCTGTGGAGCTGTCAGCAGCTGCAACGCAAGTTCAATGCCTGGCCGGGGAGATTCTCACATGGTGCGGCAGACATCTCCTGCCTCGCCCACTGCTCCCCTCAGCAGTGTATTTCCATCAATCTGCCTGTTCTGCTCCCCATTCTGTATCTGGTGAACCCTCTCACTGCCCCACGCCTCTGGCCTGTACCCCAGCTTGTATGCATAAATAAATAAATCTTTAAAAATTAAATAAATAAATAAATAATAAAATCTGGGACAGTATAAAAATAATTCTTAATTTGGGGATGCATTGGCATTTTCTAATCCAATCTGGGACCACAGGGGTGGAGATTCAGAAGCACCCAACATAACAATTCTGAAGACAATAGGGAAAATGTTGTCCCTTGAACTTTTCCTATCATCTCTTCCCCCTTTTCTGATTCCATTTTTTCCCCTTCTTACCAAGTTCTCTCCTTTTCTTGGTTTCATCACCCAGAGAGCTGTTGAAAACAAATAAGTAAATTTAGTTTTGCCTGGTTTTGCTTTAAGATGGAATTTGTCTGAATTGAACATCCACCCTTTATCCCCATTCACTGCCTTTATTTTTAACTACTGTTCCTTCCACTCTTGATGAGAAAATTAGAGTCCTAACTTCTGAATTCCTCAGCTTTTTAAGTTACTGAGATTTGCTCTTCTATTACACATTAGCTATACACCGTTGAATAAAATCATCAAAGGTGCTCTCTGTCTTCGCAATAGACATTCTAGAATTCCATGCTTCCAAACCCAACTTCCTTATCTGCCACTTTTGCTCAATCCCACACCTATTGAGATGTTTTCCTTTCTTGATCCTTACCAGCTACCTACATTCATCAACTTCCTTCTTACTTCTTAGATCCTCTAATTAACTCTAACTCAGCTATTTTGATAGTTTTCTTCATTGTTGTAAAACTTCCTACTCCTTGCTGTTCAAGCATGTTCCTTCTGTCAGCCCCCAACCACAGTCAGAATTCTCTTTCTCTACTATTAGGTTTTGATCTTCAGGGGAAAAACTTAAATAACCACACTAAAACACTAACTAGAATTAGTATAAAATGTATCTTTGTAAACTCACTGTATCATGTTCCTCATAGCAACTGTTTCATTTCTTTTCCCACGTTGGTTAGGCCTCAAATCAACTTCTTAGAGTAATGTTCCTAAAATGTAAATGTACAACACATCTCCTTGGGACCTGATTAAAATGAAATTTCAAGTGATGCAGCAATTGCCGGTTTAGAAGCCATTCTTTCAAATAGGGATTTTCTTTTTGTCATATATATGTGTTATATGTATATGTACATGCATTTATTTGTATACACATTTATTATATTCTACTATGTAAATAGAGTATGTTATGCTAGAAAGTAAATAATGTTTCTCTTAATAGCTGATACCACAGTTTCTTAAGAGAGAATGGTGGAAGAACAGATTCTTGTTTAGATTTACATGGTACTTTGCCAACATAGCACATGAAAGTGCAACCAGAGAATGTAAAGACAGAGTCCTCAAATAATGCCCGTGTATCTTGGGAAATACTTGAATATCCACAGATATATTACAGTTGGAGGTTTAAATCTAAAGTTACTTACATACTTGGAAGCAGAGGATTAGCTACTCCTGACACTGGGAAGATAAGTTATATATTTGGGTAGAATCACTGCTTATTGTATATTCGTTTGCAAAAAGTGGTACCAAGGACTGCAATGTATTTTATATTCTAAAAATGAAGTTTTCAGCATTAAGGTGGGACCAGACATTGATTTTTTACAGGAACCTAGTCTTAATATGCAAATGTAATTATGTATAAGTGATTTTAAAAATCTGGCTATACTATATCATATCAGCTGGAGTAAGTTTGAATCTTGGACTTAACAGCACTAATGTGTTAGTTTTTAGGCCTTATAATGCCTCAGCCTTAGAGTCCAGCCCCCTCTACCCTATTCCATACTTTCAGCCTCATCTCTTCCTATTCATTCTTTCATCACCTACATCCCCTAACCTAAAAAGATCACAAAACCATGTGCATCATAAGTTCTATACACTCTCAAGTTTTTGGCAACCTCAAGATGGCAAAGGCTTTCCGTACCCCTTATGTTCTTACTGTGTGGAATGTCTCTTCAATATCCAATTCAGCCATATCTATTTCAGGAGGTCTGTCCTCAGTCCCTTCAGGCAGAATGACTAGTTCAATTTTCTCCGCTTTCCTAGCACTTTATTTATATCTCTATTATAGCAGTTACCATGTAGCCTTTTAATTATTTGTTTATGTGATCCTTCTGGTCTAGAGGTAGGGGGAGAGATGATTCAATATTATAAATGTAAACACATTCTGAAACTATTTATGATTACTAATAACCATAATGCCAAAGCTAATGTGATGATGGTAGCATGCTAGTACATGTACAGTAGTACTATACAACTGCTCAAATGTGCATATGCTTTCTCTCATTAATTGTATAATGCTCAAATTTTGGTTATGCCATATATTTTCCTCTTGTGTAAAACTCTAGAACAATAAATTTCAAGCTTCAGCATACATATAAGCTACCCTGTATTTTGTTAAAATGGAGATTCTGATGCATTTGATCTGGTGTGGTCCTATGATTCTGCATTTCTAACAATCTCCCAAGAAATACCAATATGACTGATCTGTAGGCTCTGGAAAAACAAGTTTCCATTGCTATGAATTCAATGAGTGCTAAGGTCTGGAAGAAAATTTATACATGAAAAAGTTACAGCTCAGGGGCCTCCCTGGTGGTGCAACGGGTTCAGCGCAGTGCTGTGGAGCTGTTGGCGGCTGCGCTGAGAGTTCAATGCCCAGCCGGGGAGATTCCCACATGGCGCAGCAGACCTCTCCTGCCTCGCCCACTGCTCCCCTCAGCAGTCTATTTCTGATCTGCCTGTTCTGCTCCCCGCTCTGTCCCTGGTGAACCCTCTCGCCGCCCCACACCTCTGGTCTGTACCCCAGCTTGTATGCAAAAATAAATAAATCTTTAAAAAAATTTCTAAAAAAAAAGTTATAGCTCAGATGAGGCTGGGATTCTAAAATCACCAACCACTATACACAGCTAAAATTATCTTTGAAAGTATAGGAATTTCTGTGGTGGAGAAGGATACAATTTTCCCTATAAGTTCAATATGTTAGGTTTTTCCTTCACTATTTGTGGATTGATAAGTCATTGAGTACCGTGTGAAGGAGTCATTTTATATATGGACATCAGGTTGTATAAAAAAAAAATAAAGAAATACCTTTAAACATTGCAATGACTGTGATCACACTCTGATAGACATGTTGGAACTCAGATTGCGCTGGGGGAAACACCTTCTAGTTTCCTATCTTAGGCCCATTCCTGGGTACAGTTTTGCTGAGTGGAATTGTGAAATTTTGCACTAGGTAAATTGTGTATTCCTATTTTTCTTTCTCTGTTTTTAACTGAATCAGTATAGTTAAATATATGTAAATTATGTATATGTAGCTCAAGTGCTCTCATAATATCAGTTCCAAACATACATAAGCTTTTATGTATTCCTGCCATCTATAGATTGAGATCAAAAGTTCAGGATTTCTCAAACAGACAACCTATAAGTCAAGGCCTGAAAAGCAGAGGAATGAAATATGGGAAGCCTGCCATGGAATATTGAATAACTTAATAAACATATTTCTGCTGATATCCATAAACCTGTCATTTTCAGTTCCCAATGATAAGCCAATATAACAAAGTCTACATGATTTTTTCATAATTCTTTATCCCTTTTATGGACTGGATAGCTTTTCGTTTTTCGTTGTCATTTAGTTCCTGTCGTCTCCTTAGGGTATAGTTGACCATAAGTCTCAGGCAATTCTGGAATATTAATTCCTCCCTTAAAAATAACAAATTGAAAGATTTTATGTTGCTCTAATATAGCCCAGTGAAGTTTTCAGGCATGTGATGAGACATTAGGTAATAATCAATTTTCCTTTAGTCTATCATCACACTTATTCCTTGCTTTCCCTAATACATGTGTTATTCTATGCAAATCAATAGAACTTTTGAAAAGGAAATAATTCTAAAATAAAAATGTGTGATTAATTCCTCTTACTTTCCAGTCTCAGAATCACACTGGACTAACACCTTGCTCTTAATGTCTCTGAGCAAGCTAATCCTGTCTCCTGCCTAAGGGTGCTCAGGGAGATGATTGAAAATATTAAGGTATGAAAACAACTCAGCAATATGCCTTCGAAGGTGGACAGGTTCTTGGTAGGCAGCCCTAATTGTTGCAATCGCTTTTAGGTGTTCTAATGCACTCAGCTGAATTATGTACCACACTGCTTCTGAATGACACAGCCATTTCTGACTCCATTAATATGGAAGATTTCAGCCAAATGCTCTTAAACGATAGCTTCTCTTTATTTGTAATTTCAGACTCTATTGATTTCCTTCTGTTCCCTTCATTATGATTTCAATTGATTACCTTGGCAACTGCAATAACAATGATTGCACTTGACACTGTCTGAGACTCTTGAGATGGTATTTGAATAGGAATGGTATAATTTGGGGGAAAGTGCCTGCAAGAACCTGTCATTAACAGTACACTTACACTTTACTTTTATTGACTTTCCTCTCTTATGAGTAGGCCCTTGTCACAGAGTCGGCTGTTAACAGGGCTACATTAGTAGTTCAGATTTCTACAGTTCTTTGAAGGGTAAAATATTCCTGTTAAAGAGAATAAGGTGTGCTTATATACATGTACACACATGCAAACGTGGATATACAACATATGTGTGCATGCATGCATGTGTGCTAGCGCCATTTTGCCAATGCTGCCAGCTCTATGACTTGCTCTGTGACATACCAAATGGGGTGAACATTTGATGGTGGTTGAACTTCAGGGTATCAAAGCTCAGATTAAAGACTCCAGCCAACATCTGACAATGAACACAGCACAATATTTTTATTAGGCTTTTAGGAAAGAAGAAAACAAACTTGCTTTGTGTCATTGTCACACAACAGAATTTAAAACTCAAAGGCTTAACTGTGGGTTGCAAACTGTGAATAATTTACAAGTTCTTAGGTCTCATTTTAGCTCAGCTGGCCTTTCCTGAAAGACTGTTTGCGCTGAGAATTTTGGAGAATATCACCTATGCAACAGGAGGGCATGTATGATCACACCTTCCTGTTTATTTGTTCCAGTATAGTTCTAAGTAGCCACCCTTTGTCTTGTTGATAAGATTGCAAATCTTCTGGAATAGCAGATATTTGCCAAATTGCAGATATATGTAAGAATTTAAGGCTACTAAATTTTAGCATTTTTCTTTTGAGAGGTCCATGTTCTATTCATCCTTTGGAAAAGACAAAACATTCTGATTTCTATGTTTTTTGTTTTATTTATATGAGATTGACCTGGTAGCCTTAGTGTGGTGGGAATCCTGAATTAGAACTTCATAGATATGGTCTCTCTGTTACCTCTGTCATGGATTATGTGACCTTCTACAAGCCAATTGATAGCTCTGTATCTCAGTATCCTCATTTGTAAAACAAAACAAACAAACAAACAACAACAAAACAACAACAACAAAAAAAACCCAACAGAGCTGGATTAAATAATGTCTAAAGCCCTTGGGCAAGATAATGTATGTGTATGTGTGTATATATAATACATATATACATATATGTGTAAAATAAGCAGGCTCACCAAGTTACCTTGTCCAAGATTTTATTTTAAAAAGTTTATATATCAATGAATTTAAATAAGGGAGAGAGTAGCTACTATTAACTGTGTTACTGTTTGTAAAGTATGCAGATTTGAAAGCAAACAAATAAGTACAAAGAGACTTCTTGTGTTCAAGCTATTTTCTTTATCTCTTCAAAATCATTCATCTTTGCCCATCTGTATAGCTCCATTGCTTTTGTTGAGCTGAAAGCTAATTAGATTTGATCAAGTATTTCCTGTTTTGTGTGGAAGACACCAGATTTTAGTTTCATCCTGAGTATAATCAGTTTTTAATTTGCTATTTCTTAATTTTACTCCCAATCGGGTGTGAGTATATGTGCATGAGGGTTAAGCAGGGAAAGTCTACAGTTTAACAACTCCGTATCAGAGAATTACAAAATAGGATTTGTCAGGGTCTAGAGTGAGATCAGAACATGAGCTGATATGACAGTGACCAGTCCTGAGGAGACATTTTAAAGGTAAACCAACTAGGATGCTATGTTTCTATTGCATGTTGTATTTTTTATTATGAAATGCAACCAAGAGAAGAACAGGGAAAGGAAAGCCTTTAAAGGAAAAGATGAAGGAAGAGGAAAGGGGAGATGAAAGACTAAGTCAGATTCAGCTTCAAGTTATTTCTGGGGAGTCTGTTTTTTCATAGAACTGTAAATTCTCATTTGGTTTTGACATGATCCATCCCTCATGACTGCCAAAAGTAAAATCCGTGTCTTCTGGATGAAAAGTCTTCCTGTTTACCATTTTTAAGGATGCCAATCACTCACTAGCCTCAATATTCAGACTTGCTTGTCGGTGGGTAATCATACTGCCAGCAGTCCTAAAAAGGAATCTGAAGTAAACAGTAGATGGATGACAGCTAAACTTCTAGACAGAACTGAAGAGTCAAGAGAAGGTATAATTATAATCACAGAAGTCAGATGTAAAAGGAGTTTCCCTTTCTCTTTATCAAGCCCTGCTCATATCTCATTGTTGCATAACACAACCTCTACCTATGGGGATCTTGGCTGTTTAATAGAGAGTTGATGACAACCTCTTAATGATGAAACACTGCTAAAAGTGTAGAAGAAAAGAAAGGAGATTGAGGGTCCGTATTCCTGACTTCATGACTCTTGATAATTACTTCCTTTCTAAACTGAAAGGCCAATTTTTAAAGGAAGAAGATTCATAGAACAGGAGTAACTAGCCTATACCAGCATAGGTTTGGAGCATATTATTAGCTTTCCAAAGAGGTTTCATTCATATACACACACACCCCCCTAATTTGATTCTCACAAGAATACCAAAAACTCCATCAAACTCTGAGTCCATTTTCCCATTGACATAAGGGAACAGTACTAACAATTCAAAACAATATTGTATCAAGTTAGAATGTTCTTGCCATTATAACACAGCTTTCTTATGGAAAACAAAGTTCTGTATTTGGAACAACCACTTCTTGTATATCATGCTGGCACAGATGTTATGTGCCCATGAAAGAGCTGAGGTAACATAACCCTTTGTTAAGCTTTAAGGTTTGGGTTTCAAAAATCCAAAAGCAAGGGATTTTCTTGCCACCACTCTCAAGACCCTGCAATAAAGCCTGGGATCATTTTCCTGTTCTTAATGCCTCTATGCTGGCATAGTATGTTGCCCAGTGGTAATAGATCTGTAAGAATGGCACAGAACTTTGGATTATGCAGGTTTTCCTTGTGTTTGTACCCCTTTTAATGGTTGCTCACTCCCTCATCCCACTGCCAGGGAATGTGTCCTTTCACGAGGGCATTTGAAGGAGATGCGTTCTGTTTATAGTGATTTTCTGCACCAGCAGTTTCCTCATTTAGAGATTGAAATGGATATACCTCACCTTGGGAAGTGATGTTCTAGGATCTGTTCCTTCCCTGTGAGCAGCCAGGTAGCAGGGACACTGCAGATATGGGATGAAAAAGGACAAATAGTTGCAGAGGAGAAAAGGGTCTGTATGAAGAGTTTAAAGTTAAGGGAATGATTCTCGTCATCCCTTCCCAGATGGCCAGCATTATGTCAGAGAAAGCCTATAGAATGTAAAGTCAGCATTGTTGTTTTGCCAGTTTTTTTTTTTTTAATGCTTGTCAATAAGGATTCTTGATACTTATGAAAGTGCCATTCATGAAAATTTAATAACCAAGAAGCGTGATGGTACATTAGTGAAGCTTTTGACAATGCAGGGAATGAACCAGAGGAAAGCAACCAGATGTGAAAGACATAAACCTGAATTAAAGTTCACTGGAACACAGAATGATTGCACTGGATGACAATCATTAGGCACTATCATGTATATAAAATAATATGTTTGTTTTGAGTGCATTGTACATTAAGAGGCTGCATGGTTTGGGGTCAAAAAAAGGTGACTTATGCAAGAGAGAGATCTGGATTCAAATGCCAGCTTTGCTATTCATGAACTTCATGTCTTTGGAAAAGTTATTTAACTTTTCTGAACTACAGTTTCCTCATCTGTAAGTTTTCTCATCCTCAAGTATATAAAGAATAAATAGCACTTATTGTTTTGATTATTTAACTCTAAAAATATTCTACATTGGCTGAACTTGTGTTTTTTTGTTTTGTTTTGTTTTGTTTTGCTTTTGATAATTTCTTTGGTCACTTGTTCTACATACAATTCCAAAGATTAGCAATTTTCTTTTAGAATGCTCTTGAAAGAAGTCATAATAGATTGAATAGAGGATTAAGAGTTGACCTCCCTTCATTTGGAATATGAGTAGAGAATTGTAAAATGTGCCAAAGTGTATAGTTAACTTGGGTTAGGGATGATCTGCTTCTTCAATTGATTGTCATCATTTCACTGACACTGAGGTTAATCTGATTCTCAAATGCTGTGGCATATCTTGCCTATTCTATAGTACACAGCCCTTGTACGTATAGCATCTTCCATGTTTTTTTAGTTGTTGTAAAAAAAAGACTTAGCCAAAAAACTCTGTTGATTTTATATAAGGTCATTCCATCTTACGTGATTTCTTTTCAAACGGGCATTCGCTCTTAGATATATTCATATCCATCACATTCTTTCATAATTGTATGAAAAGCATTTATTTCTAGTCTCCGACATTGGAGTTAGAATTAATGCTAATAGCAAATATATCCATTCCATGTACTGGTTAAGAATTTGTTTATTTGCTGAACACTGGTCTAAGCACTTTGAAAATACTACTTCATGTAGAGTGGGTACTCCATTATTAACTTCAATATGCTGATAAATAGTATCAGTCCTAGGCCAAGACAAAAGTGAGTCTCTGTCCTGGTCCTGCTCCTACCCTTCTTCAGCCATACCACTCCCTGTGGACAAAGAGCTCTGATGCCAAATGACCATGTTCAACTGGTGCGCAAGAGATGGCTTAGGGGGTAGTTGCTTGTGGGAGTCACAGAAGGAACTCAGTCAGGGGTCAGACTTATATTCAAATTTTAGCTTTTCTGTTTATTTGCTGAGTAACTTTGGCAAGTGATTTATGCTTACCAGGCCTTACTTTCTCTTTTATAGAAATGGAGAGAACAGAAAACTTAAGTTAGCTAGAAAAATTCCACGTAAAATTTTTAGCACATTACTTGATACATAGAAGGCACCTCATAAGAACAGTCAGAATCACAGTAATAAAAAATAGAAATAATGATATTTAATGTTCATATAGATTTTACTACATGCCAGACACTCTGCTATTTACTTTATGTATTTTAACTCATTGATCTTTAAAAAAAACAATGAAAAAGTTCTGGTATTTTTAGTGATTCTTGAACTATGATGAAGTTAAGGGCTTTGACCCCTGTGTGTCAGAAAATTTGCATATCACTGTTAAATCCTTAAATACTATTCTACAAACAGTCTGTTATTCACTAGAAACAAGTAGAGACATCTACTCAGCCATTGCTTGTATAATTGATGCTCTAACATAAAGAGATTATTCACTGTCAAGGACACACTCATGAAATCATTTATTTGGACATTTTATAATGGGTTTATACAATAGAGAGAGGGTTTTATCCACAAAGAACTCCAAATTTCAAAACCATTTCCAAATACCAGGCTAAGGCCTCCTTTCTCTAGTATAGATGTTTCAAGCCTGGCTATTGGGTCCTGTTCTTATCTAAAATTAAGACAGATTAAGTGGCAAAACTAAGCCTGTTTTGCCCAGCTAACAATGGCCAGTGCTGTCTGGGCCAGCCTGTCAGCTCTCCCTACCCATGACCCTCTTGCTCCCGTGATCTGCTGCTGTCTGATCACTTTAACCATCGCCTTGTGTATGAAAGCAAGAGCTCTTTTTTTTTTTTTAAGATAGAAGAAAACGAGGTTAACAACAACCAATTAGAACATTTCCTGGCAAAGTATAGCAAAAACAAATCTTAGACCTAGTGAAAAATCTACTGGTTACCAGAGGGAACAGTGGGGTGGGAGTGGGGAAGAAAGAAAGTAGGGCAGAGTAAAACATGTGCACCTAATAATGCCTTCTCAATATTATAACAACATGCAAACATCTGACAAATTTAATAATAAAAAGAATTAAGTAGAAAGAAGAAAACATTTTAAGTCACCCCATCAAAAGAAAAGTTTCCTTCAGACCTACCTAATGTATAGGACTTTGTCTTTGGAATAAACATTGGACCAGGATTGTATATATTTAGGCAAGCATCTAAAATATACATGGGATTGTTTTTAATACTTTTTTCCTCTCTGAGTTTTCTTAGATTAGGACCCCTTCCTTTAATTCAGAGAGAGTATATTGTATTTCACATGTTGTCCCAGAAATCTTTTGTAGGGAAATGTGAATGCTTCAGTGGAAAATTGTACATTATCTATATCACTGTGTTTCAGGCTTTGATTCTCTTCTGATTCCAGGTTAACTATGTTCTAACTTTGTAAGTTATGGACAGCTGATATCAATGAAAAGTTATCCTTGTCTACAGACAAGCATATTCTGTACAGCAGAAGTTTAACTGACCTCTTTTCTTTACTGAGGAAGAGAGAGTTGTATAAACAAATATCATACTTGTTTTGTACTCTGACGGACCAAAACAATTGACCAAAGAAACAAGATTTTAAAAAGTGAAAGCTCTACACTCCTATGAGAACATTAATACAAAATGTTCTTTCTGCTTGGCTGACTGGAATAGAGCCTGATGTAAAAAGAGCATAACTATATTACTCAATGATGGTTGCTTGGTATACTGCACTCTCTCCTGAAATAGGTTTAAGAAACTAATAGAATTAGTTGATTTTAATTAGGGTTGATGGGATCAGCAGATGAGTTTGGCACAATAAACCATCTTGTTGAGTTAGAAAGGTTCTTCTGGCTGCTTCTCTGGTCCTACATGGGCCCATTTGAGCCTTTGGCCTCCCAATCCAGAGTACTTCTGAAAGCCAATTGCTATGTCCAATTCCCTAGTTATATATATAATCCTGTTTTATTAAGAAATGACCTTCTACTTTTCTTAAACAACTAGTAAGTATGATGTGCCCACTAGTGTGCTTAAAAGTACTGGAAGGGATACATAAGTATATGTATGATGATACCTGGCCCCCAGAACCAGTCATGAGAGAAAACTAGCCAACCTATAGCAATGAGAAAATGATTATTCATTGTATATAGTGATTTTAAATAAGTGAGAATGAGGAATTCCCTCAGAGAGAAAGTCATATTTGAGCAAGATGTTACATGATGTGAAAGTTGGATTCCCAGGGCAAGGATATAAGGTGAACAAAGGCAGCAAGGTGGAACTAGAATGGACGTATGGAATTTAGGAGAAAGTGGATCTGCTGGTATGAAGAATATAATTTATGGAGTGATTGGAAGTTAGCTTGGGTTGGAAAGAGAATGAATGGGGAGCTGAGATGACCTGGAGATATGGAAGTGGAGTTTGGATTTGGTGCAAAAACCCAATCCAGTCATTTTTCAATTGGGGTGGGGAATAACATAATGAAAAGAGATGAAAAAGAAAAGTCCAAAAATATAATAAACAAGGTTGACAGTAACTAAAGCTTCTGTTGAGGATAGCATGGCCGGAATAAAAAAGTAGAAAATCTAATAGATATTTAAAAGTAATTAGCAAAAACACTTCAATAGAATAAAGATTTGTTGCTATCTATATATACCTATGTGCAAGGACACTATGAAAAAGCACTGTAGACAATATTAAGAGGAACAGTTATGTCCATGAGCGCAAAGTCTAGAATGGGAGTCCCAAGTATAAACCAGGACTGAGCAGGACATGCTTCACAATAAAATATCTAAAGATATTCAGCAAGAACAAGTATTTTATCTAAATAAATAGATATATCTATGCTCACTAAGCTTATGAAAATACCAGAATAAGCTAGAAATATCATGGGCATGGTAAACTTAAGACATGAAGGCAGAATTGGAATAAATACTCTTTCAGGGAAAAGGATAAGACAAGAAATGTGGGAGGTACAAAATGATAGAAGGTTTATATCCTAAGAAGTTTGTATTTCATCAGACAGCTAATGGAAGAGTCCTAAAATGTTTTTGTTCCTGGTGAGTGAGGTTACTGGGATTCTGAACTCATGTGCCTCTCAGTCTCAATCAGGTAGATAGTTCCTGAGACCAGGCATGAATAAAAAAAGGGATCTTGAACCGTGGTCTTTCTGCATTGCCTGCTGGGTGAGGGTGGTGCTCCTGGGAGGCAATGAAAACCAGTGCATTTGAGGTAAACGCGTGTGTATGTGTGCTCATTTTGATGTATGCCAGTTAGTGTGTGTGCATACGCACATGCATGAATGTGAAAAAATTAACAGAAACCGTATTTAATTTAAGTCTGGAGCCTAGAAGAGTTATCAAAAGCACACATGTATAATCAGCAGAAACTACAGGAAGAAACAGGAAATAATGTTGTTTTTTGTCCCAAGGAGGAAGGTAGAATCTCTTCTACCTACTAACAGCTAGCTTAAGAGAGAATGCCATTTTTATAGTGTTAATTCTTTCCATCCTTGAAGATCTTTCCATTTATTTGTATCTTCTGTTTCTTTTAATGGTGTTTTATTGTTTTCTTTGTACATGTCCTTCACCTCCTTTGTTAAGTTTCTAGTTATTTTTATACTGTTTAATGTCATAATAAAATGGATCGCTTTATTGATCTTTTTCTCTTCTGGTTCATTGTTTGCATATAAGAACACAACTGATTTTTGTAGCTTGATTTTGTAACTTGCCGCATTACTGTACTGATTTATTAATTTGATAGTTCTTTTTTAGTGGGGTCCTTAGGGTTTTCTATGTATATTTTCATGTCACCTGCAAAGGGTGATCATTTCATTTCTCCTTTCCTATTTGAATTCCTTTTATATCTTTCTCTTAACTGATTGCTCTATCTAGGATTTTGAATGCTATGTTGAATAAGTAGTGGTTAAAGTGGACATCCTTTACTTCTACTGCCTTACATGATAAGCTTATAGTTTTTCATCTTTGTGAATAATACTAGCTGCGGGTTTGTAAGATGTGGATTTTGTTATGTTTAGATAAGTTCCTTAAAACCCATTTGAGGGTTTTTATTATGAATGGATGTTGACTTTTCTCAAATGCTTTCTCTACATCTTTTATCTTTCCTTTTGTTGATGTGAAGAATTACATTGATCAATTTTAAATATACAGTGTAATACAATCTGTATCAAAGTTTCAGTAGCATTCTCTAAAGAAATAGAACAAACATTACTGAAAGTCATATGCAGCCATAAAAAAAACAAAACAAAAAAAAATAGCCAAAACAATCCTGACAAAAGAGAGGAAAAAAGAGGACCATACTTCACTCTCAGACTTGAAATTACACTATAAAGTTATAGTAATCAAAGGGTATGGTGTTGGACTAAATATAGATACACAAACCAATTCCATTGGAATGGAATTGAAAGCCTAGAAATAAGCCCATCCATATATGAACAGTTAATCTACAACAAAGGAGCCAAGTGTATACATTAGAGAAAAGAAAGTCTCTTCAACAAATGGTGCCACTGGGAACACTGAATAGCCACATTCAAAAGAATGAAACTAGGCCACTATCTCACACCATATACAAAAATTAACTCAAAATGATTGAAGATTTAGATTTAAGACCCAAAACCATAAAATATATAGAAAGAACATAAGCATAACATACCATAACATTGACCTCAAGGATATATTTGGGGACTCAACTCTAACATCAAGGGAAACAAAGGTAAAAATAAACAAATGAGATTATGTCAAACGTAAAAGCTTCTGCACAACAAAAGGAACTATCATCAAAATGAAAACACACTTGGGCCTCTCTGGTGGCACAGCAGTTAAGCGCTGTGCCGTGCAGCTGTGGAGCTGTGGAGCTTGGAGCTGTTGGCAGCTGCGACATGAGTTTGACGCCCGGTGGGGGAGATTCCCCCATGGCATGGCAGACCTCTCCTGCCTCGCCTGCTGCTCCCCTCAGCAGTGTATTTCCATCGATCTGTCTGTTCTGCTCCCCACTCTGTCGCTAGTGAACTCTCTCGCCGCCCCACGCCTCTGGCTTGTGCCCCAGCTTATATGCGTAAATAAATAAAATCTTTAAAAAAATGAAAATACGCTCTCCTGAATGGGGGAATATATTTGCATATCATCCATCTGACAAGTGTCTAATATCCAAGATCTATAAAGAAGACATACAACTCAACAGAAAGGAAACAACCCAATCAAAAAATGAGCAGAAGACCTAAATACACACTTCTCTAAAGAAGACATACAGATGACCAATAGGCACATGAAAAAATGCACACCATGTCCGGCAAATGCAAATCAAAACCACAATGACATACCATCTCACACTTGTGAAAATGGCCCATACTAAAAAGACTAGAAACAATAAATGTGGCAATGGTATTGAGAAAAAAGAACCCTCACATTCTGTTGGTAGAAATATAGACTGGTTCAGCCCCTATGGAAAATGAAGTTTCTCAAAATATTAAAAATGCGTCTTCAATATAATCCAGTAATTCCACTCCTCTATTTCAATCCAGTAAGTCAGAAGGAAAAAGACAAACATCAGATGGTTTTGCTGATAAGTGGAATTTAGAGAAACAAAAGATAATTTCAGATAAAACTGAACCAAAGTAAAACCTAGATATCTGACTGTAAAACTGAGACTGCCAGTGGGAGGGGTATAGTGTTTCACGGTGGAGGATTATGGCTGCCTAGGTGGTGGGTGTGGTATAGTAAAATAGCCCTGAAGAGGTGGGATCCTATATTTCTGAATTATATACAGAATTGTAAATGGATGTTACCTTAATAAAAAGAAAATATTTTTAAAAAGAGAGAGAAAATATCATAGCCCAACAAATGAAAAGCTACTACACTTGGAACTGCTGGCTTCTTCCAGTGGACTTTTCCTTTAGCCCATTTCAACATTTTATTTATCTTCTACTGTGAATGTACATTTTCTGTAAAAAAAAAAAAAAACAAAAACGTAAAGACACCCACTGTTCGATGATCCATTATACTCCCTCCAACCTTATTCATAAAAGTTACATAAAAGTGTTTTGAGTAGAGAAATTAATTGATCAAATCTATGCATGACAATAATGACTCTCATCAAGCACTGAAGATAGTTTGTGTGAAAGGATTTGAGGAGAGCTTGGTAATGAAGAGGTCATTGAAATAAGATTGACTGAGAGCTATGAAAATAGTCAGAATAGAAGATACAGCTTAAGAATTTATAAAGAATTGGAATCTTCAAAGCCTAACTATTAATTGAATGTAAAATTGATGACAAGATGGAAGCAACCATTTAGCTAAGGTTCCTTGTTTAAGTGAGTGGGTGGTAACATTCTAAATTGAAGTAGCAAATAGGCAACTAAAGCAGGTTTGGGGGAAATGGTAATGATTTATTTTGTGGACATCCTGAGTTGGAGGTGCTGATAGGACATTGTATGGAAATGCCTTAAAAGAACATAAAATATTTACTTGAAACCTAAAGGAAAGTTCAGAGCTGCAGATATAGAATGACTTTTGTCCACAAATAAGGGTTAATATTGAATTAATATTGAAGTAATTGAGGTAACTTCAGAATGAAAACAGAAAATATATCTAAGGATTGTACCTTGACCTATGTGATAAAAACATTTAATGTACAAAAAAGAGAAACTATTGAAGAATTTGAGAAATGGAAAGGGAGCTATGATGATAATACTTTCAAATCCAGATGTTGCAAAACTATCTTGATGAAGGGTTTGGTTAAATATACTACTTAGGATTATTTTAGTTAGCATTATGTTTGATAAACATCTTTAAATTTAGCATTATGGAAGCCCAGGATGATATTAATGGATCATAGTTTTAAATTAACTTGTGAAGGCGAAACTCAAATTTTATCAGGTAACAAAATAATAGGAAGAAGGTCACTGAGGGTACAATTATTCTTTCAGTGCCTAGAATTGAAATGGAAAGGGGGGGCGGGCTAATTTGCTGGGGCAGTAGAATTAGCAGAAATTCAGGGCTACTTTATATGAAAAGGGAAGAAATCCTGGTGGAAAAAAGGTTGAAGAAATTGGGGATCATTGATCAAGGACAAAGAGTAAGAATACCATCAAAACAAGGTTGAGGGGTTAGCCTTATGATTAAAAGAAAACACTTATATTCCTTCTCAGACATTGTTAGGCCAAGTTCATTTTTATTTTTAACAAGGTGGTTGGCCCCTTAGATAAAGTTATATAAGTTATGTTCATGGAGTCAATAGTCACTGGCTTAGCATCATGCTACCTGTGATCCACAATTTGAACTTCATTCAATTTTATATTTTCTGAATTAGCCACATTGCCTCAGAGTTGGCTCTTCTTCGTCAAGTAATAGTTTATCGAATCATGTTGAACAAGGGTTGGGATAGATAGGATGTCAGTAGTGGGTAAACTTCTTACAAGGGGGACATATATAACACAGATAAGTGTGTGTGTGTGTGTGTGTGTGTGTGTGTGTGTGTGTGTGAGAGAACATATACTTAGGGACTCACATGTGTTCCTGTTGTGAAGTTAGCTCATGTTAGCTGAAAGTAATAGTAAGATCAAAAGTGCATATGTATATACATACATATATATACATACATGTAAATAAATTATATTATCTTCAGTTCTATTCATGTTTCTCGATATCTTATTTTTATATCTATAGTCCCCTTTCATATGTAAGCAAATTTGTTTAAGCTTCCAGAAATGTAGCTATCATATATCTGCATCATTTTCTCTAAATGAAGAGTACTATGTACTCAGTTAATTATTTTTTTTATGATAGTGGTGAGTTACTTCTGAATTAATTTTACATAGGTTCAGTCTTACTGTACTTGGTTTAAACAAACAAATTTTCAAAGAGGTCACAGTTTCCTGCGAGGAACTGTGGTTGAATGTGCTGCCTGAGTCCAGTATCTAGCAGACAGGCTGAAGCAGAGCCTCCTAAAAGGTTGTGTGAGACTCTTAGATTACCTTGTAAGACCCAACTTTCGTTTCCAGGGGACTTCATTTTAAAATAACTAAAGCCATAAAACATCCTTGGGCTCTCCTTATTGCCTTCGTTTCCACTTATTGCCGTAAGTATAAGTCATTAGGAAGATTCACTCCACCAAAGAACCATGGAGAATTGGCTGAAGTGGCGCAAAATCATAGGGTGAACTGAAGGTTTTCTATTTGTACAAGTGTTGAATTAGTACATCTAAGAGGTCTGTGAAAATGAGCAGATTTGATACACTCCTTTAAAGGGGGCATCCAGGAAATTCTCCTGACATAGAAACTGCAGATCTGGCCCTATGTTCCCCTTATAAGGGGCTAGCCTCACATCAACCGAACATCAGAATAATAACAAAATATGATATATGACTGTGCTAGAGTCATCAAGGCAAAGTAATGTTTTTCCCATAATACTAACTGCTCTGAGCTCTGAGACTCAAAACAAAATTTTATCCTCCACTAGGTAAATATTCTCTGCAGGTCAAGTAGCTCCTACAACAGGAGATTAGCTTCTGCAATTAAATTACTTTTATACTGCCATATTAAATACCACTTTGTCCCTTACTAGCTGTGTGACTTTGAGCAGGTTGTTTGACTTCTGCATCAATATTATTTCTTCTTCTGCAAAATCATATGTGGGATTTCCTTTCCCTTTTAAACAGCGACCTCTAATCTTTTACTAACATTGGGATGCAAACCTTTACAGATAGAATGGATTTTTAGTTTGGTGTCCTAAGTGAAACACTTGGGAGCAAAAGGGAAAAGGTTATCCATTCATAAAAAGGGTATACACTGATACTGTTCTAGGAAAATCCAAAAATTTGTCATCCTTATAAATGGGCTATATCAGTAGGCTCATTTACCCTATGACACTGCTGTTCAATTGGATGGCAAGAGACTCGGGGAAGGGTGTGATGCCAGGACATTGATTTCCCTGACTTTTCTTTATGGGGTATTGCTAAGAGTTGACGAAGTCCATTAACCATAGGTCATAAGAACTACCATTGAAGTTTCTGCAAGAAGGTCTTCCAAGTTTTTAGTAACTGCTTCCTTCCCCCACCCTTCCATTCCCAAGAGCTATAGATGTATACTCTGTGAATAGCCCCAAGGCACTACACTATCATTTGTGGTTTCTCCACACAATGCCTACAACTGTGCTAATGGCACTTTTATCAAACTCTCCTTAGATGATTCCCTTTTGAGTGTGCTATTTGTTTGTACTTAGTACTTGAGTGATACAAATTCACCTGCTAGAGTTCCTGATTGAGGGAATCCATGAAACATGCATGACAGCAGGTAATCAAGAAAAAGTAATTATAAATTGCATTTTGCAGAGCATTTTTGCATACAGGTCATGTCACCCTCAGAGCATGTCTGACGGGAGGATTACTTTATATTTCATCTAATAGTTAAGGAAATAATGATAATTGAATTAAGATGACATCCAATTTTATGGCTCCAAAAAGCAACTTTGATATTTGATCCTGTGCCCTTTGAGTCCAAATCTCTAGCATTATAATAACATTTATTTTTCTTTTTTGTAAGATTTATTTTTATTTAGTTATGCATACAAGAACTGGGGTATAGGCCAGAGGTGCGGGGATGAGAGGATTCAGCAGAAATAGAGTGGTGAGCAGAATAGGCGGATTTACTGAAATACACTGCTGAGGGGATCAGTGGTGAGAGAGGAGAGGTCCGCTGCACCATGTGGGTTAGCTCCCTGGCCAGGGAATCGAACTCATGCTGCAGTGGTTGACAATAGCTGCATAGCACTGAGACTTTAACCTCTGGGCCACCAGGGAGGCCCCATAATAACATCGTAGCAAAGGAAGTCTCATTGTATTGTTCCTTAGCTTTGTTGGATTGATTATGAGATATTATCACCAAGTATTTAGAGGTATTGTTCATATTTATTTGGAGGGGGAAATCACAATTTGGGGGTCAGAAAGCAGGGAAGATGTAGAATAAAGGGGAAGTGGAATTATCACGGTAGTAAACACCAAGTATTCTCTGATCACACTAGTCTTTTCCTATAAACTTAAATTCTTGGTTTCACTTATGCTGTGACTCTGGGTGATCAACTTGCACATCCCCAAAATTCTTGGCAAGTATATTTAGAAATTCTTAAAGGATGGCTTAAAATCCAGTCCAACTGCTAGTCACTAAAGATCTCTGCCCAGTTGGGCCTCCGTGGTGGTGCAACGGGTTAAGTCTCAGCCTATGAAGCTATCTACACATGGCGCAGCAGACCTCTACTGCCTCACCCGCTGCTTTCCTCAGCAGTCGATCTGCCTGTCCTGCTCCCCACTTTGTCTCTGGTGAATCCTCTCACCACCCTACGCCTTTGGCCTGCACCCCATTTGTTATATGCATAAATAAATAAATCTTTAAAAAAAAATCTCTGCCCAAATTCTTCTCCACAGCTCTTGCTCCTTCTCCTTAACACCCCTATCTTTAGAGTACCTTAGAGGGGCCTCAACATTGCCCCTGCATGTAGCTATTTTAAGAAAGGCCAAAGGACATGCCAAGGCCACTGTGTCCAACTTTTCCCAGTGTTTTCAATTTTTGCAGAAGAGAAAGAAAGGTCTCTTCCTTTTTCTGAGCCACACCTGGTGAACTGGCAGACACCATGCTTGTGACACCATGTCGCAAATTCTCAAGAATCCCTTCTTCAGTTTCCAGTCCCCCTCCCTTGAGCCACAAGGACACAGATTGTGTCCAAGGGCTAGATAAGAACTGAACTTCCTTTTCCCCTCTCTGTTCAGCCTTTTCTTATTCCCAGTGGCCCTCACTCCTTTACAAAGTATCACATTGAAATTCCCATTCATTCAGAGTGTGGCTAGGGGGACAAATAAGCATCCCCTGGATCCCTGCTGCAGCAGATGTTATTTCAGGGTTATTGTTTCAACGTGGGCAAGAACATCAACTCCGGAAAAAGAAAATCTCCCCAAGCAGGTGTTCTTACCATTTCCTGTAGTGAAGGGTCTCTTCTGAGGGCCAACCTGACCATCTTTCCCCAAAGACAAAGGGCATTTATGGACAAACAAAGAAACTCTACATTCCCACCACACTCCTGCTATTTATTGACTTGATGTTTACCTGTGGGCAAGATACTTAATCCCACTATGTCTCTGGTTCCTCATCTGGAAACAAAAAAACTAAAAATAATCTCACAGGGGACTTAGATAGACTAACTAATTAATGATCAAACAGTTCTATATAAATGCTAAGTAGCCTTACTATTCTTGCATCAGGAAACTTCTGGTGCGAGCTCTGCAGGGCAGCACGCATCCTTTTGTTTCTCAGTTGTTCCTGGGCACCTGCCTTTTGTTAGTGTCACCCCGGCCACAGCCTGGCTCTCAGACTGCCATGACAGTGCTCCACTTCTTGTGGCCTTCGGAGCAGTGTTATGGACCTTTCACCTCAGGCCTCATGTCAGCCTTTCCCAACATACCCACTGCCAAGAGCAGTGTCATCTGCTCGACTGATGGACGAGCACCAAAGAGCAGCTCACGTGATACTATTGGCATGGGTGGCCTTTCCTAGACTCTGATTCTCCTGCGATAATGCTGAGGTAATAGGCTAGTTTGCTCTCTATATCTACTCATGTGATTGATGTGTGTAAAATACACACACACACACACACACACACACACACACAAATGCACACTGATTTCCCACATCCATCATACTCACATACACACAGAATCCCCACATCCAGCAATGCCTGTGTGTGCAGTGTGGTGCCTTGTAAGTCATAGAAAACAGTTACACACACTAAAGAGGGATGCCATAAATCAGTTAATCCAAAAGACTAGAAATTCTTAACACCATTCATATTTACATTGGGCAGGTATTACTTGACTTTTATTTTAGTAGATTTATGTTCTGCTTGGGTTACTGTAAAAGTTTGCTTGTATCCTGGAGTACATGTTAGTTATCAGGTGGACAGTCCTCTCATTTTCATGCCTGAGCTCAATCTATTCTCATTGCTTCAAACACTTTTCCTCATTGCTCACCCCTCCTTCCTCCATCTCATTCTCTCTTGGAGATTTACCTCAAGTATCTCTTCCAGAATTCCATCCCTGAATCTCACAGATAATCAGTATTTCCCACCTCTACCTTGCTTTGACACTGAGTACTATTCCATTTGGTTCTTAATATTTTCTAATTTATATTGCTATTTGCATCTTGAAATGTATCACATATGTTAACATAGGTCTCTTGGGAGTTTTAAAACTAAATAGCATCAGTTTTAAACTCTGTTTGACACCTAGTAGAAATTCTAAGCCCTCCTCAGGATTTCCTCAAAATCCCTTAGGTGTTACATTTCATATGGTCACCTATGATTATAGGTTTATTCTCCTTTTGAAATATTTAAGGTTACAGATATCTTTTTTTTTAAAGATTTATTTATTTATACATACAGTGGGGTACAGGCCAGAGGTGTGGAGTGGCGAGAGGCTTCACCAGAGACAGAGTGGGGAGCAGAACAGGCAGATCAGAAATACACTGCTGAGGGGAGCAGCGGGCGAGGCAGGAGAGGTCTGCCGCACCATGTGGGATTCTCCCCGGCTGGGCGTTGAACTCGCATCGCTGCTGCCAACAGCTCCACAGCACAGCGCTCAACCGCTGCGCCACCAGGGAGGCCCCAGGTTACAGATATCTTATTGTCCCAGAGTACTGTCTTAATTCTCTTTGGCAACACCTCAGTAAAAATTCAGCCTCTTCTTGGTTTCCGCAGAGACTCCCTCCTTCAATGAAAGCATTCCTGATGTGATAGTCTTTATGGAAGAATGAAGTGATAACAGAAGTGCAAATGTCATGACAGTGCACATGTCAAGTTGGATGTGGGAGGTCCCTGTCCCTTCAGTCATCTCACTCTTGGGGACTTCTGTTGACTAGGTCATGTCTCACAACATCTTTCTGGGGCTTCTCTTCCCCCTGCCACTCTTCCTATTCTGCTCTCTTTCTCCTTTACCTTTTCACAACAGAATGAACTTTCTTCCATTTTCTCATGCCAAGTACCTAAGCCATCACTTTTGTTATTCAGATCTTGAATATTTCTGCCATCAAGGTCTTACCATCTCTTCTAAAATATCCAAATATGCTGCCCTTCCAAAGAAATTTTATGCCAGTTGTTAAAATGCTGTTATTTCATACTGTACTATACTCTTACCTAAAAACATTATTAGTTTTTTGACACTAGATTACTTCTCATCTTTTGTTATAGTCCTAATGCTCATTACAATCTAGGGCCTATTAAAACTGATTGATGGTGGTGATATCTGCTTTGTGCAAAATCCTGTTCTTGTTATCCTAGGGAGTGCAGAGGTGAATCTGATGTGTATTCTGTTCTCAAGCAACTCATGATCTAATAAAGAGTTAAGGATTATTCATGATGATGACGATGATGTTATTATTGGTGGCCACTAACAAGAGGATCAAAGAAACTGGAAAGAAATGATGTACTGTTTAGCTGGGGAGAATTGTAGTTTGTCCCTGATAGGTAACTCATTGTTTAATTCTATACATTGATAACAAGGAGTAAATTATACTTGGCAAGCCTATAGAATTTTCTTAAAGTGTAGAATTTTACATAGTGAAAATCTGTTGGCCAAATATTAATCAATTATTTCTCTAAACTTGATAATTTTCCATTATTTAAAATTTTTATATTTTATATTTCATTTCAAATTATTTTTAAATGCAAAATGCAATTAAATATTATCAACTCCCACGCATAACACAATTTATGCTTAAGAAATAAAACATTAGTGATACATTTGCAGCTCTCCAGGTGCCTCTCCCTCATCCTATTTTCTGTTCTTTATCAGCTAGTAGTAATGTGTGACATTGTGATGTGATTTTCTATTTGTGCCTTCCCAGATCACAGTTAGAATAAAAACTTGTACCACAGGTCTTCCTGGAGACAGACATATGGTTACAAATTCTCAGAGCCTTTATTTAATCCCCATTGCCCAGGCCAAGATAGATTCCTAATTGTCTTCCTTAACCAGTGAGCAGAATTTTTACTAGTCTACTTTTATTGAGAGTGGACTCTTCCATGGGTTGTGCATTCCAACTCCCAACCATGTGTGGGATAGAAGCCTGACTTGTGGGACTGATGGGGCCATTAAAATATAAACCCCACAGTTATAGTGGGAGAAAGGGAGTTAAGGATGGTTCTTCCCCCAAAAGAAGAAAAAAAGTTTTGATTTTTGTTTACATTTCTGATTTCCAACTCCCTGTTCATTTCTGGCCTCTGGGAATTTCCTTTCCTTTTATGAGCTTAACTCTGAAAGGATGTTGGTGTTTTTATTCAGTGTACACAGAGCTTTTAGTCTTCCATATTGTCAGAACTGTAAGTGACCCTTTTTCAGTTCAGTAGTTCACTTTATGAATCCTAAGAGTAGCAGGTTAGTTTGCTACTCAACAACGATCATTCACCACGTTGCGGCCACTAGCCTTTCATGTATTTCTCAGCTGCATCGTGCACTTTCCGTCTTTGCTCTTCTTTCTTCCTGAAACACTGTTTCCCAGGAACTGGATTCTTAACATATTTTAGACCTCAATTTAAATGACTTATCAAAATAAGGGCCTTTGCTGACCTCTTTACCCAAAGTGGTCTGTCAATGAGGCATCCCTATCAACTTACTGTCTTTATGACACACTTCTTATTTGAAATTATCTTCTCAAATCATCTGTCTACCCATTAAATATAATTTCCATGTTCCATAGCATAGAGCACTTTACAGCAAACACCCTGACTGTCTGACCTACTCTGGTATCATATATGCCTGAAACAGTATCCAGCATATAGGAAACTTTCAATAAATTCTAATTATCTTGATAAATAAACAAATTCAAATATGTAGGTCACAAAAAATTTTAGCCACTAAAGATTTTCTGTTTTATTCTGCACTCTTTGACATCTTTCTGGAAGATAGAATTTTGGAACAATTCTGGATTGTCAAGCAACCAGCAGCAAGCAAATAGAACCATGTTGATTGAGTGGGAGAATTCTTAAGTACAAAACTCTGTCATTTAGTATTCCACATACATCTGCCTAATTAACCTCTTCCTCATGAAAACAATTTAGAATCATAGTTGGTCAAGCACTATTAGCCATGATACAGAAAATTTTGGAATCTTCTTGGAATGAAGCTCTGAAGGGCATAGTGCAGGAAATGTAATGAAAACATTTCAGGTGTGTTAGTCCTTGTCTGAAAGTTAAACATAAAAGAAAAAGTTTATTGTCACAAAAAAGATTTGAGAGTCTTGCCAGGTTGTCAGTTCATTCAACAAGCATTTTTGAGTACCTGTAATAATATGTGTCAGCACTGGGAATACCAGCACAATCAAGACATGCACAGGTATCTATTTCATCCACAATCCTACTCTTGAACTCCCCTTCTCACAGTAGTTCTCACCCTTGACTGTACATTATAATTACTGGGGGATATTTGAAAACACTCATGCCCAAACTGAATTTCAGGCCAATTGAATCACCATCGGAGTTATTTGTGCCAGGTGATTCTGAAGTGCAATCAAAGTGAGGAGTCACTTCTCTACCACATTCCCGCCAAAATATTTGCTACTCTGGGCTTCAAATGTTCTTGCCCTTTAAACTCCGTGAGGAAGAAATTGTGGCTATTTTCTTGCACCTTTATGTCCCAAATATCTAGAACAGAGTCTGAGAACTGTTAAGCACTAAACAATTTTTTTTATTGAATGTAGAAATCTTCATTATGCTCCAAAAGCAGAACAGAGAATATGGGGGAGTACTGGGCAATAAAAAGACTTTATCATTAGGGATATACAGTGTGCTTGCAGGGGTATAATTTCCATATAAAGATAGTATCCCTAAGCACACCCTGGGTTTTCTGCCGCATTTACTGTATATGTCAGGAGGCAGGTGGCTTCTCTGATTGAAGCATTTGGGATGAATAAAAGGTCATGATTGGCTGAGTCCTGACTTTACTACTTTTAGGAGTGAGAATTGGGAGCACACAGGAATATCCATCCCTCCTTCCTCTGGGAATATTGTCCTCATGGGAAGACATCCTGTCTAAAGCTGCTTAAGATGAGAAATCCACCCAATTCTGAAGTTAACTTTCATAGTAAGCGTGTCCTTCCAGTTGAATTCCATTGATAGTAATGAAAATGCTCTGATCTTTATCTGCTACTCCTTTATTATCCTTCTCCAAAAAAAAAAATCTCAAGAGGGAAAAGAGATGCTATTTATTAGGGGCCCTCTCAGAATTCCAAATTGAACTGATTCTGCCATTTAAGACACTGCAATTTCTCATGTTCATGCTGCATTTTGGACATAAAAGAAAAAACCCACTTCCACCTGACAACCTCTTGAATATTTCACAATAACTGTCATGTTCCTCCATCCTTGAGGGCTTTTTCTTTATAAAGGTATATTATTCAGAACCTCAGTAATGTTTGGGGGTGCCTGTCACAATATAGTCTTCTCATAAAGCATTTTTGATTTGTGTATATTCTTCTTAAATTGTGCTGCCAGCAGTGAATTCCTTAGTCTTCTTCAGTATATTCTTGGATGATTCTTCCATAATTTAAACCCATGTTAGAAAAGCTAAGTATGCACCTCTCCATCATTTGTATCTGATTATATGCTTATTTTTCTAAGAAAATGGAAAAGATCAGGCTGTTGTCCCATAGATAGCTGATGATTCAAATGTGTTTTCTCCATTATAAATTGGAGATATTTATGAGTCATTCAATCAAAATTGAAAAAAACTAAAATAAGAAATGTCATCAAACCAACATTCACTGAAAACTCATTAAAAAAAAAGGGTATGTTTGCAGACTCCCATTATTAAAGTAGATAAATGATAGAAGATGGGTAGCTAGGTAGACAAACTTAGCTATATTACCTCCAATATTATACATGCACATTATTCTATAAAAGTTAAATTTACTGCTTACTTACCTTAGAAATTTAAGCAAGTTAGGCTCTATGAGATTAGTGAATAGAAGCAGTAGAATAAAATAGCTATAATTCTCTGCCTAGAAAGAATGCTAAAAAAAAGCTATAATGTGGGCAAATGCTTATACCCTGCAGCAGAAGATCACTTAAGCAGGGTGAGTCTGACTATCTGTTTATTTCATGAGCACTTATCACTGTGAACCCACAGTTTTGACAGCAGTGCCTGATTAGAATGAGAAAGATTAACAGAAATAAAAATAAGGAGCTGGTGCTATACTATTATTTTATGAGTCATGGGGAGGTACTCAAGGAGGAAATATAGTGACGTTTTCACTAAATGTTGATGCAAACTAAATCTTTCTATTCATGAATATCCCCCTCAAAGCCTAAAGATAGCTGAGATTTGGCAAACAAAATTACCCTGCTGAAATATAGAGTAATTTCCCAACATTGGAATTCAACATAGCCCAACAGAGTGACAAATTGTAGACTCAGAGAGATGTATTGCTGAGTCCAGCCATGAAATTTCACACAGGAAAGGAATTCACAGCTTTTCTTAAATGACAATAAACCAGAAAGATAGATTATTGATTCAGGAGCCTCTACAAAGGTTATAGCTGTTAAAGCACATGAGAACTTAAAGACATCCCCTTCTATGAGTGTAGACATCAGGCTAGTAATCCATTGGCAGGAGAACAAGCTAATAAGCAGTTTATGCTACCTGACATAAAGCAAAGGGACTGAGATGGTGGTGGTGGCTCACTTTGAAAGATTCATAATATGCTTCCATAATTATCCTTGAGTTCTGTGTGCCAGGACCTGAGTGAGGTGTTTGTTTGCTATTGTCATCCTACTTGTTACAACCTGAGTTTGTTCTGAAAATTTCTCCAAGTGAGATGGTTTTTCTGAACAACTTAGTTGGAATTATAGAGAATACACATGGCATAATAAACCTTAACATGAATAAAAATATTGTATTTTATAATATACATGTATAATATAAAATATTATATGGAAATGAAACCTATTAAACAAATTTGTTGTAAAACATACTTTGAAATTATATAATGTGTTAAAGCAAGGAACAAGCTGAATTCCTTTTGCTTCCTGCTTCCACACTCTTTTTCCACTTCTTCTTGCCAATCTTTCCAGTCTACACTAGGCATTATTTCTTCCTGGAAAGGGATTTGAGGGATAAGTTCTCAGCATCTGATAATTGGTAAGGTTATAAAAAGGTGAACATGCAATAGATGATACATGAATGCATAAAGTCCACTTTGTGTCTCTACCTTTTATGAATGAGCAGATATATCAAGTATTCATGAAGAAGAGAGAAAAAAATAAGTATCAGTATCTTATCTTTGCTTCATTCTCTCCATAGTGTTTTTTGCCTTTCTTACTCCTTTCTTCCCTTTGAAACCTGCATTCTTCCTATGCTACTCATTTGCCAAAGTAGAAAAATGAATAGGATGAACTCACCCTATATATAAAAATTGCATATGTATCTCTCCACATACATATATGCATACATATCTCCAATTACATTTGTAGCACAGCTATGCAAGTATATCTGTCATTTATTCTGAAATGCCTAAAATTAAAATCAATTAAGATAAGTCATCGACAACAATAGTGAGTACATATTAATTCAAGCAGAGATATGTGCTCCTGTCACATGTCCAAAATACATTGTCAAAATAAAAATGTAGGTTATAAAACAGTATAAATATAATCTTATTTTTTAAAATGTGTTTAAGTATGAAATTTTTATTTTCAAATATTTTAATTTTCTTTATGATTATTTTTAGGTTTTTTGAAACACAAAATATTGAGTGGGGTTGCATCTTGAAAAGATTAGATAGAGTACATGGTTCAGCTGAGTCCTGATCCCAGGCATGACACTCTGAAGAGCCTTGTACTTTCTACTAAAATACTGGTGCCTCTAATTTAATCACAAATACAATAAGAAGGGGACAATAAATATAATAACAATGAAAGACTGGAGTAGAGGAATGTGAAATAAGGAAAAATGTCTATTTGCAGGAACTTTAAATCTTCCAGTAATTTGTATCTTTCCTTTTTGTTGTTGTTGCTAGCCAGAAACTAAAGTCCAAACTAATTGATAAGAGTCAAGTTCATTTTATCACTGTTGCTTATACACTGACTAAGTTCTTACTAAAGTATGCAAACACAGATGTATGTGTCAGTGTACACATACTCACACAGGGATGCATATGTGTGTGCATATGTATTTGACATACGGTAAAGCAAATACAGCTAGAGTAGTCATCAGAAAAGGAATATCACAGATTAGGCTCAGAATTAAATATTTCTGCTAATGTCTCTAAAAGGAAACTACATTTTATGCATGAATTATCTTTCCTTAGTAATTATGAGGACAGGTTATATAACTTAAAATGCCTAATCCATGTTCAGTAGACTTAACTGGGAATCCTAGGTCTTTATACCAAACCTCTTGAATATGTATATACTAAAGTGATACTTATAGAAACTAAAATCAGAGATGAACATAGCAAATATTTATGTACAGATTTTGAAGATTGTCACAGCTTGAAAAATTTATTAAAATGTGTTATGTCTTTTAACAAGAGTTAAAATTAGTTCTATACATACAGTTGTATTAAAATGGTAACAAACCATTCACCTTTTCCTTCTTACACATGTATATGCAAATAAGAAATGTATATGTATATGAAAATGAGAACAATTGTTCTATAATGTCTATAGTTCTACTTTGTGTCCAATAATCTTCAGATGTTCCTTTGTTGTACTTGCTAAACCTAGCAAGATGGAAAGACTATTTCAAGTCAGAGCCCAAGAAAATGTTCAGTGGAGCTCTATTTCCCTATTGGCAAAATATGCTTGGTTTTAACAATTTCAAAACATGGTCTACTAAAGAGAAACTAACTAATATCTTTTGGTGAACATAGGAAATTTTAGCTTTATTATAACAAAAAAGTCTTCCTTTTAGCACAGGGAATTACAATAGAATTCTAGGTAACAAGTAGCATGCTGAGTATTAATAACTATAGGTTGAATAAAAACACAGGAAGCTATTTCTAATTTAACTTGCCAATAGTAAATCTAGAGTCTAAAGTTAACTTTATTTTCCAAATTCTTATCTACAGCCATTTCAGAGGTGGGTAATATTAACATATATGAACAGATAAATAACATACACACATTTTAGCATCACCAAACTAGAGGTGTCCAAAATGGGATATATGTGATATTGAAGAAAATATATTAGAAAACATAAGTACATTTTACATCTTCATTATTCAGTTCTCACTTTTATAATATTTTATAACATTCATGATATATTCTAATAATATTAGATATCACATATTTTAAGAATAAATGTCAATACATTAAGTAATGTATTCAAGGGTATTTAAGTTAACCATTGGTGTAAGAAAATTAGATATGCAGAGAAGAGGAAAACAGTTTAGCCACACTGGTATAGTAGACTTGAAGTAGGGAGAAAAATCATTTGAAAAAGCAAATGAATCACCTTGAAGTTAAGCTGTATCAATGCAGGGCAGAAATTTTCCCAAAATAACTGAATGAAGGAAACGGTAAATTGTAATGCTAATAAAAAAATTATAACTCAGGGGAATCATTAAGCTAACTGTCCTATTTTTCTGTTTAGAGTAGTTCAAAATCCATTACCCAAAGGAAACGAAACTCTTAAGAGTTAAAGAATCTTAAAAATGTAAGTTATAATATATTCAGTCAGTTCTTTTGCTTTGTGATGTTGATTGGGAAATCACTATAGACATTAAGACAAATATTAAAACTCTAGGCATGACCTCATAGACTAATTCATATTACAGTGTGACTGAATTTGTGACCACTTGCCTCTAAAAATGTCACTACTTCTTTTAAAAAATATCATATTGTTGGCAAAAGTAGAGGAAAGGGAAAGAAACAGCATCCTGCATGAACAACCAAATTAACTAAATATCACTCTAGTCAATTATGAACTCAGAGAAGAAAAGGAGAACACCAGGGACATCATGAAGAGAGGTCTTTGGACATAGTGAGGCTACAGATGGACTTTGACCTTTAGACATACAGCAAAATCAAAAAAGAAGAAAGTCTGCTTATGAGTATAATGTCCTCCAGATGGAGAGTATTGAAGCAGGTTAGGTCAAGGACCTAGCAAGATGGAAAGACCAATCAATTTATATAGAAATACAGATGTAAAATATTAATGTCAAAAATCCAAGCAAACTGCTTTTAAAGCTCTCCAATATAGCAGGGATACCCTAAACCCACTGTCCTTGGTGAAACTGAGAAATCAAATTCTACGTTCATATGGTGGCAAGTATTTCTCTTTAAGTCAATGTCTTAGGCTTGAGCAGCCGAAACCCAAGTCATTTTAAAAAACACAATAAAAACTGGAGCTATAAAGACTGTGGAAACTTACTCAACAGCATGAGCTAAAGATAACCAGGAATTTGCCACTGGGATCTGTTTAATGCTTTTGATGGAGCTGCAGCATATAGGGCCTAAGGTAATTGATGTATGGAAAGAACAATCTTATAAATACTACTTCTAGAATTTCTATGATTTAAGGGGGATGGGAGTGTTAAGTTGATGGATAAGACCCACAATGCTTTTCTTTTAAAAGGTCTGCTCAGTCTTGTTGGCAATCATATTTCAAATCCATTCATAAGGCCCCTATAGGAGAATAAAAAACAAGTGTCATGTGTCTGGACACTCACCAAAAAATAGAACAAAGGTTGTGTACACTTGCTCAGCACTTAGAAATGTGTTAAACTATTACTTCTGGTGAATACATTTAGCATGATTTTTGTATGCCTAGAAATATATACCATTTCTAACCTTTAGCCTTAAATAAATTCTAACAGATAGAAATTTAGTAACAACAGGAAGTAATAGGGACAGGGAGTAGGGAAATAAGAATAAGAGTTACTGGGCCTCCCTGGTGGTGCAGCAGTTGAGCGCTGAGCTGTGGAGCTGTTGGCAGGGTGCGATGAGAGTTCGATGCCCTGCTGGGGAGAATCCCACATGGTGCGGCAGACCTTTCCTGCCTCGCCCGCTGCTCCCCTCAGCAGTGTATTTCTGATCTGCCTGTTCTGCTCCCCACTCTGTCTCTGGGGAACCCTCTCGCCATCCCATGCCTCTGGCCTGTACCCTAGCTTGTATGTATAAATAAATAAATCTTAAAAAAAAAAAGCAGATAAATAGCAACCTTAAAAAAAAAGAATAAGTGTTACTGATATTTCTGGACATTATTTTTTCTTTTTCTTATTTTGTTTTTCAATTCTGCTTCTATGTTAAAATTTTCTTTCTTTTTTTTTTAAAGATTTGTTTCTTTATGCATACAAGCTGGGGTACAGGCCAGAGGCGTGGGGCAGCAAGAGGGTTCACCAGGGACAGAGTGGGGAGCAGAATAGGCAGCTGGATGGACATACACTGCTGAGAGGAGCAGCGGGCGAGGCAGGAGAGGTCTGCCGTGCCTTGTGGGAATCTCCCCGGCCGGGCGTCTAACTTGTGTTGCCGCTGCCCAGCACAGCACTTAACTCCTGTGCCACCAGGGAGGCTCTTTATTTTTTTCTTAATTGAGGAAATTAATTAAGATGAGTTTGAGCAACACATGACTCTGTAGTTGAGCTCATAAAATCACTAACCAAAAAATACCCTCCATCAAATTAGCGCTGCATTGGTTAGCTACGTCTGCATAGCCAACCCCCCTAAAACTTATTGGCCTAAACAGTAAGCCTTTATTATGTGCAGTGATCCTAGAAATTAGCAAGGAGATGCTATTGAACTGGATCAGGCCCAGTGGACATTCCCTGGCTTCCTGTGTCTACAGTTAGGTAACAGATCTGCTAGGGGTTGGGGAAGGTGTTACAAGATGCGCCCCTCCCCACCCAGGAATGACTTAAATTCACTCAATAAGGCTTTTCATCTTCCTGATGGTTATATGACAGTGGTAAGTTTCACAGAGGAAACTAGGGTAGAAGCCTCCATACCTCTTGAAGCCTGTCTGGGAACTGCCCACCGTTACTTCTGCCACATTTTAAGGATCAAAGCAAGTCAAGAACCAGACTTAATCCTCACTTAAATTACAGGCCAGATAGAAGATATGGAGGAAAAGACTCTGTGGGAGTACATACAAAGTCTTCAACAAAGTGTGTGAATATAGGGAGGGATAAAAAAATAGTCATTTTTGTAATCAGTCTGCAAAAAGAAAATAAAAATAAAGACATACAAATCCAATATAGTTATATAACATTTTATACCATGAAGGACTAGGTAATGATATTATTGTCTGAAACATATCTAGACCCAATGGGGAACTGATAATTAAGGGCAGATTGCTTGGATTTGAATACTGGCTCCCAAACTTAATATTTATGTAATCTTAAGAAAATGTCTAAGTTGTCATTTTGTTGTCAGGCTTAGGTGTTCCTGGATTAGGAAGAAAGTTCCCCAGTTCTCGATTATGATGAGAGAATAATTCACAGCTATGTCTTTAGCAGAAGGAAAAGCTAAGTTTATATAGAGACAACAAAAGGGCACCTAAGGAGAGGTCCCTGGGTGGACAGGATGTTTGGTAAGGACAGCTGCAAGATAATTGAGAGGTCACTGGCCTTAAATGGGGCGCAGGAACTTTTTCATCCCATCTGGGGTGCTTTGTGTAGGCACTCCTGGGGTGTTGGTTTATTAGTCTTGACAACAGTTACTCCCCCTTCTACAGTGCTCTTGGTGCATAGTTTTATAGCCTGACAGCAGTTTGGGGCAACAGCTCTGCCGTTCCCTTGGGAGGGAGAGAACATTTGGATTTTTTTGGGGGGGGGTATTGCTTGTCCTGCTTAGGGGAATTACCTTATCAGAAATTGGCCAATTTCAACAAATTGCCCCCTTCTGGGTTCTTGCTCTCCTTGGGCTATATCACCTGCCAGTAGGTTGGGGTGGGTGGACTGCCTCCCTTCCCCCTGAGAGTTTCTTGGCTTTCCATGGACTTTGTTTGCTCTGGTATTGTGACGGGAACTTTGTTGCCACTTTGTGGCAGGAATGTGATGAGGGACACCCCAGTCATGGAGCAGGTTTGCAAGGCAAGACTCTGCTAATTGAGCAGAAGTTCTGGTGCCACTTACTGAAATCATACAGAAAGTTAATCATGTGACAATGGTATGAGGAATAAGGTCCAAAGGGTAGGATTAGAATGGGGGACAAAGTTTTATGAGGAAAAGAGAAAGGGTCATGATATCATGACCCTATGACAAGAGACATTTGTGTCAGCAAAGTATTTGTTATCTCAGGCAGAGATATCCAGGACCACCATGGAAATAGTCATGTCATCAGGTCAGTGGTAGTCTGAGCCTGCCTTGTGATACGGGCTATTGTCCATAGGTAGTCAAGTATGAATGCTCTATTGTGATTTGCAGATAGCAAATAGGTCACAGTTGCCCATGAAAGGTCCGCTCATAGGAATCCATGGCAAGTGTTTCTTGGGGTCTTGCGTGTAGTTATCCTACTTGCCCTAAGTATCTAACAGTATAAAATGGGAATGGTAACAGTACCTTTATCCAAGGGTTGGTTAGAGTAAAATATAGTGTATAGAACCTGGTACATCATCATTTAATAAATGTGCACTACTGGCTAGCATGGGAAAATATTAACACAGATGGGGACGTCCAGCAAATTCCTAACCAGACTTGTTAGTGATCATCAATATTTTGCAAAGTAAAAATGTAGCACTAAGCATGTACCTACTATGTAGTTTAGGTCTTAGCTATCTCTAAGTTACTTCATTGAGGTCTGGCTGATTCCTTCTAACAAGTAATCAGAAAAATACATAAATGTTCTACACTTCTTTTAAAAATGAGATTCTGAATTAACATCAGTACATGTTAAAGAAAGACTTTTCATCAAAGCAATCTGTAATTATAGTAGCACTTTACAGATACAACCAGAGGGAAATATCTGAAACCAAGTCTTTCAGGGAATTAAAGAGAAATTATTCCGTATCTTCTCCCCCAAACCTCACATTCAGTCCTTTTACCCAACATCCAAAAAGTCATAAAGGAATGAGAACATAAGATCTGCAATCCCAAATTCATGTATCATAAAAGGGACATATTCTATCCACAGGTTGAAAAAAGAGGCAAAGCTAGCCTCATCACCACAGATCACAGCTAAAGTATGTATCAAGCACCTATCACTTGAAAGAAAGATGGCAGTGCTTCTATGAGATGAGAATAAAGGAGAAATCTGGGAAAAGAAAAATGCCAAGTCACCAGAGAAACCAGTTATTCTTCCAAGCAGTCAAACCATAAGCATATGCATGTGTGCCCAGGTTTTAAAAGAAGTCAGAGGGTGCTGAAAGAAAATTAGGCTTCAGATCTAAAAGAAATCATTTTCTTTGTACATCCTGCCTGCAGTTTTGATTTTTTTTTTTGAATCTCCATAGAATTTGCGTGAACCATTTTAATTCAGCCTTCTTGCATAGATACAGTACATTTTCCAGCATGCTGACATTCTAGTGAAAGAAGTGGAATTTGATATATGCCTTTTGGTCCCCTTCAATAGAATGGGCCACTTTCACAGACTTTAAGTTTCAGGGAGTCAGAAGCTGATACTATTGAGCATTTGATATGGAACAAGGAACTGCCAAATGTTTTCACATATGGTCTGTCACTTAATTCTCACCACAATCTTACAGTCTCCCATTTTACAGATAAAAAGACAAGCTCAAGAGGTCTTGTGACTTAGCCAAGGTCATAGAACAAGCATTGCACTGGAGCCAAAGCAGACTGAGTGCCTGCCAATTTGTAGGGAAAGGTAAACAGCAAGCACGATGGTTATGTCCACCATTCCACCACCTTTTATCCGTCTTTGGGATACTTCCAGAAAATAGCTATATTTCACCTCTACTGCATCCTTCATTCACATAATACAAATGCCCCAGAAATGTTCAGCAAAAATCTCAAAGCAATTGCCAAAACACCACACACACACACACACACACACACACACACACACACACAGAGAGAGAGAGAGAGAGAGAGAGAGAGAGAGAGAGAGAGAGAGAGAGAGAGAGAGAGAATGAAATTCAGAAGTTGGTGGGAGAAGGAAGTATAAGTAAACATCTGTACATGACAGACCTTTGAACAGAAATGCAAGTTGCCTTGCATCTTCAGTGCTCATAACAGTGTTTTTCAGACTATTTTCAGTGACTAGTTTACCACTCCGTAATGGCAGTACCTATGAAAGGAAAGCTTTCTGGAACAAAATGAACACTGTTATTCCTTCAATCTCAAAAATAGAGTATGCACCAACTACATATTGCCAGCATTTAAATTTGAATACTTTGTGGATTCAAATGGAGATTTGCCCATTTATGTTAAATTTGCTTTAAGATACAAATATCTTGGGTTTTCTGATTAAAAAAATATTGAGGTAACATTGGTTCACAACATTGTTTCTGTTTTAGAGATAAAGGATCAAGATACAAATATCTTGTAAACTGACTCTGAGGAACTTTTAACCCTTAAGGAAATGCAGGTGCTTGATTTTAACTGCAGTTGGTACTTCTAAAGTGAAACCTCTGTGGAGTCTGAGAATTTTATAGACCTTTGGTAATGAATAGACTATGAGATGGACAAGTATAGGTCACATATGGTTGCAAATTCAACCTTGCACCCATTGTTAGGATCAGATTTGTTATTTCTAAGAAGCTATAGGAAGCCTCTAAGCCTCATGAATAGGAAGAGGCACTAGGCTAAGCACTGGACTAATTGTTAAATGTAGGATATCTCATGTAAGTCATTTCTGTGTTTCATGCTCATGTTTATAGGAAGCTGTCCATGAGGGTGTCTTGGCTATCATGGTTTTAGAGATCACAGTAGCCTTGTCTCTTGGTGACTATATATGTGTGTGTGTGTATATATATATATGGCCTCCTCACCACAGATCACAGCTAGGTATCAAGCTGACAGAAGTAGAGGGTTTTTTTGATAATGGCAGAGTTCAAGAATGAGTTGGTTGGGTCTGAAGAAAAATAAAATTCTTATCTGTTGCTAGGTGGTAGTATTATTACACTAGAACTTTGGTGAATATATAGTTTGTAAATGAAAGATAAGCCAATAAAATTTGATTTAAAATAATGAAATTACTTAGTGAAGTGAAGATTGGAAATTAGAACAAATATTTGTAAATAAAGTCCCATGGGAACCTGCTTATTGAGGAACGCTAAGGTCTTTTGAGACAAAGATCTAGGCCATCGTTAAGTCTTCACATGTGTGATTCTCTAGTGACTTGATTACCTTTCTTTCCTGCTACCCAGAAGATCAGATATTTGTGGTAGAATTTGTTTAACTACAACCTGTTTTGGTTGTCATTTATTTCTGCTTTAGGGTTGAAATTCTGATTCACCGCAAAAGTATACCCAGGAGGACATTACCAGTGAACTCATCTCACCAAGCAAACAAAGCTATAGCTCAAATACCAGTGTGATTCTTTCAGACCTCTGTGATAGATAAAAGCCTCATAAGCTAAACACTAGGTTTTACCCCATCGGGCAGCATTTGACACATTAGTCAAGACCTCTCACAGTTCAATGACATGCTTGTTGATCAGGAAAGAAGTATTTGTATTTATCTAATGGCTGATCTCTTCAGTTGGTATTATTTCAAGAGGATTTTATTTTTATATTGCATAAATTGCAAGCAGTGGCTATCTGGCACAGTTATTTTCAGGTCTTTTTAGTGCTAGTGGGGGATATCAAATTGACATGCTCTGGAAACACACGGGAGTTATCACAGCAAAGTAAAGTTGTGAATATCCCTTTAGTTTGTGTCCTCCAGAGCTGCCAGGTAATCTTGGTGTTACTGTGGAGAGAAAAAACACAAGAAAATTGCTGGGCTTCAGGTTGAATGAATGCCATTATTTTGGAACAGGGAATTCTTTGGACTCACAAGATTGCCAAGGAATCCTTAACTTCATCTCCATCTTGTGTTTCACAAAGGGTGCTATTAAAGACAATTGCTGCCCCAGATGTCCTTGTATTATTTCCTTGCCATTTCTCAAAAATCCTGGATTCTTTTTCACCTCTGTGAAGATTTTCCTGAGCACTCCAACCCACATCAATTTTATCTTCTTCCAAATTCCTCTGGTTTGGGAGAAAAGAAATAAAATAATGTTTAAATCATGGCACTGAGTTCTAGTTGTGAGTCATACTGGCTATGTGCTGTTGGAGAGTTTATTTCTCACCTCTGATTCCTGAATTCCTCACTTAGAATTCTTATAATACTTCACTACATTGTATAGTTATGGGTTATAAAATAAAAGGATTTTGGGTAAAGTCCCGAAACATACTCTCCAGTAATTTATTATATCCTCTATAACCTTGCTATTTACTATATATTTCCTATGTTCTTTATGTTAAGGCGTTCCTATGCTCCATCAGCATCATGTGTCTTATTTACTTGCATTTATATCCTCTACTACCAATTTTAGTGCTTTGCAAATCTTAGCTGCTCAGGCAATGTAGACTGATGGCTTGATGGTTTAATCAATGTAAATGGATTTGGCAGAAAGAACCGAGCTATATCCTAGAGATAGACACAGCCTGTAAACATAACACACTCTCAACTTGTTGGTGTATGTGGCTGTTGTGTGTATATACAGTGGAGAAGAAAGAACTCAGCAATTTGAGTAACTCTTGCCACACCTGTAGCAGAAAGGAGAAGATTCCTAAAGTGGAAAAAAAGACAGTTGCCACAAATAGGATCCAGTAGGCTTTAAGAAGCATTTTACATTCAGGTTTTTCAAGTTCATTCAAGTCAATGAAGGCTGGGCAAAATCCCTCCCAAAATATTCAGAGTATAAACCTGGTGATTTCCTGGGATCCAAAGGGGGTGTGAAGACCAAAAGTTTTCTTTAGCTTTGAATGACTAGTTCCAGAATCGAGAAGAGAGATGGTTTTGTTAGTGTAAAGCATTAAGGATTTGTGGTTAAGTGTTATATATTACAATGGTTTTTACAAGACCAGCAACTCAGGAACTAAAGGTGAAAGTTGGGGAGTGACTGGTAATTAAAATCACAGAAGTGTATTATTTCACTCAAACAGAGTCCATAGGTTAGGAAGAGTAGAGATCAAATTCTGGGATGAATATTTAAAGAAGAGTACTTGGTACTCTTAGAATGGCCAGATAAGCAGGAAGAGAATCAGGAGAAATGCTTATGAAAGCCCAAAGAGAGTTCTCTGATCAAAGGAAGTGATCAACAGTAACGAATGTCACCTGGCTGGAAATGGACTTTTATTTTGGCATTTTAGCCTATATAATTCTTTAGTAAAATAAAGTCTTCCTAATTTGATTGTCAACAGTTGCCTTGCCCCACCCTGATTATAATTTTATGTTTTCTATGATTCTATAAGAAGCAGAACTGCCAGAGCATAAACAAATATTAATTGAACTGCAGTTTCTTTTCAATATGAGAGAAGCATAGCAGCAAAAACAAAATTACAGGGACAATAGATTAGAGATGGTCCAGTGTGAAATGGTACTGAGTTTAGTGTTTATCTTGAAAATTGGCTCAGCACTTCTTACTGCTGCTGTTGGGGAGAAATATTCATAGCTTTTTTTTTTTTTTTTTTTTTTTTTTTTTTTTTTTTTGTCTCCCAGACTTCAGATTTCTCATCTCGACACTTACCTGCCCATCTAGCTGCTCATCCGGTGCCCAACCCAGAAAGATTTATTTTCAGTGACCATGAAATGACATATTAACCATGTCTCAAGTCTTTCTTTTAGAAAGGCTTCCACCTTAGTCTCGCAAACCTGAGAAAAGTGTCAAGACTTTTCTATAAGAATGTCAAATGTCAAATGTTCGTGTGCGCACGTGCACACACACACACACACACACACACACACACACACACACACAAAATGATAATTGCCCTTAAAAATACCTGATAGCAGTTTGGGCCTATCAGTTATCTATTGCTGTGTAAAGAAACCACCTTAAAGCCCAGTAGGTTAAAACAACAATGAATTGTTATTCTTCAAGATTCAGTGGGTTGTTTGGGTATTTTATATGGACATATCACCAGAATTCATTTGTGTGACTGCATTCACCTGTTGAGCTGGCCGAGGTGAAGGTTCAGGATGGTCTCACTCACATGTCTGAGAGTTGATGCTGCCTGTGACCTGGAGCTCCTCTATTCTCCTCTACTTGATCTCATTCTCCAGTATGATATACCAGTTCCCTTACATGGCCATCTCAGGGCAGCACTGCAAGAATATGAAAGTGGAAGCTGCAAGGCTATTCAGGCCTCACTTCTAATCTCATCATGGCATTTTATTTCACTGCATTTTTTTTCATAGTAAGATAAAAGGGGATCCCAGATTTATGGGTAGGGAAATAAACTATCTCTTGATAGGGAGAACTGTAGAATGTTTGGGGTGTGTGTGTGTGTGTGTGTGTGTGCACGCACGTGCATGTACACACTTAGTATTATTTTTTACATAGTTGCAATCTTATTCAAGATGCAGTACAGCATAAAACATGCTCTCTAAAATCAAAGTACATGGGTTCAAATTCTAACTCCACCAGCTCTACTACTAGTTACTCAATGGGTTACATGGTACTTTGAAATATTTTACTTGCAAAGAAACTAAACAAAGAAACTGACAAAGTAAACCAAAAAAGAACCTTAGAAATATGTCTGCAGAACTGAGGATAGGAACAAACCCAGGAGCGGCCCAACGGTCTAGGGTAAAAGACTATGCGTATTTTGATAGTGGGTGTGGTAACATGTATCTGAGGACATGTGAAGCTATTCCCCTAAAGTGTATACAGCATAGTAAACCAATGTTACCTCAGTAAAATAAATATATAAACATATATTTTATCATGTATATTTTATTAAAAAATTGCATACTATTTTTTAAGTGCTTAGGAGAGTATCTGATAAAAAACACTCAGCAATTTTTAGCTCCTTTTATTTACTAGTATTTAAATGTACTATTTTTCTCTTCCACATTTTAATATAACTGTTTCCTATGTTATTAGAGATTTTTCACAAGTATAATTTAAATTTCTATTCAACAGTTCTTTATGTGACTATAGCACAATTTTCTTAACTATCTCCTTTATGTTTATTTACTCCAATTCCTTTTATTACCTATTATATATTGAATGTAATGATAATTTTTAGGTATGAAGCTATAATTTTTGGCTATACATGTACCTTTGTGAATTTGTCCATATTTTTGTGGTTATTTCCATATGATTAGTTCTTAGGATTGGAATTTCTAGTAATGAGTTCTTTAAGACTTCTTATATGTGTTGCCAAATTCCTTCCCAGTAGAACATACCCTTTCACATGCCTACCACCACTGAATGAGAAGGTATCGTGCTTTAGAGAATGTGGCATTGTCCACAGATGAAGTACATGAAAAATGTGTACGATTTCATTTTGTCCTAATCTGCTTTCAGCAGATTAAAGCTCAGCAAATAAGAAACCCCAGATTCCATCCCAAAAGGTTAGTGGGGGGGAAATATGTGGGGGATAGAAACATACATGTCTCATGAAAATTTAAAATTCAGTATTCACATTTAAAAAAAGTAGTTGCCATCTGTCCTTTCAACAATAAACTAAATGATATACACTTAAAATAATGGTTAAAGTTGCTATTCTTGTTTGGTGGCAGTCTGATATTCCTTATAATAATATCCAAATAATGGCAAAATAGGGAAACCAAACATCAGAATTTCAGCAGCCAAAATGTCCAGTTAAGACCCTCTGAAAAGCAAAACAGGATGATAGGTGGATTTGACATTTACAGAGGCTTTTCACTCCCATTATTAGATGAATGATTCCAACACAGACAATAAGTCCTAATCTTCCAATCGTATTTTAATAGAACAAATTTGCTGTAGTGATGAACAAGAATAGACTCTTGGCAGTGCAGGTTATTTTAATGGACACATTACTTTAAGCTAAACCTTCTCCATCTGTTCAACTCTCTAATTACCAATGCATAAAGTATATAATTCACAATTACATCATAAAAATAAGATCTACATTATATCATGTCATGTCAGAGCTTTTCAACCTATGCCAAATATTGGCATCTGTCACAGTATTAATATTTGCTCCCTCCCAACAAAGCAGGGACAAACACACCACTTTCTCAGTTAGGAAAATCAGAACCAATTGCATATTTGGAAGAGAAAAGGAATTCTCTATTAGATCATTTCCTTTGCAATTTTCCTTTTATTGTTCAGTGTTGCTTACCTTTTACTATAATTAGTCATTCCTGCGGGACCCAATTCCTTTCTTTGTTGAACCTATCATCAGAGATTATGAGACTGACGCGCTACCTACTGCCCTAACGAGGCACCTTCATCGGAGAGAATGGAAATGGAAGGCCCCCACAAAGACAAATGTTATACATACTACAATGATGAAATTATTTCTCAGTTTACTTTAGAGGAATATAAATGATGTAATTTAAGAATATATATAGAAAATTTGTTGCAATTATATTTTATTGTGATTACATATAATTATATACACAGACATTTTTTTTCTTCCTTTATCCCAGGGCATTTTGGATTGGTTTGCAAATTTTTTAGGAAAACCATCGGTAGACATGAGAAGAATGCGGAAATGGTGCATGGACAAGCCTATCCACTTGCCCACCCCCATCTCTTCTCCCACCTTAGGGTCTGGAAATTGGGTGATATGCACTATCTCCTATAGACCATACCTCTGGCTACCCTGTAACCTTATTCAGATCCCACAAGCTACCTGTTCTCTTTACTTATCCTTGGCCTGGATGAAGTCCCTTAATTTGTATAATTGTCAACATCTGTTTGCATGTCTGGTTTATTCAAGGACAGTGTATTTCAAGTTCCTTTTTTAAAATTTATTTTATTTTATTTTTCTATTGTTATTTATATCTTTTACATTTTGTATTCCCCTTAGGTAACCCACCACCAATTCACCTGTGATCCATCTCCATGGTCTCTTGTGTCCTTTTCTACTCCATTTTGTACCCTTACCCTCCTTCCCCCCCCCATCCACCCCTCCCACTGAGTGTCTCTTGCCTATTTGGTGTCCTTATAGTCCTGTTATAAGTGAAACCATTCAATATTTTTCTCTTTCTTTTTGGCTTATTTCACTGAGTATGATCCCCTCTAATTCCATCCATGTCACTGCAAATTGCATGTCTTTATCGTCTTTGAATGTTGAATAGTATTCCATTGTGTACATGTACCGCATCTTCTTGATCCAATCATCTATTTTTGGACATCTGAGTTGCTTCCATACCTTTGCTATTGTGAACAGTGCCGCAATGAACATACAGGTGCATGTAAACTTTTGAATTAGTGTTTTTGTGTCCTTTGGGTAGATTCTCAAAAGTGGTATTGCTGGGTCATATGGAAGCTCCATGTTTAGCAGTTTGAGGAATCACCATACAGCTTTCCATAGTGGTTGGACTAGTTCACATTCCCACCAGCAGTGTAGAAGAGTTCCTTATTCTCCACATCCTCAAGTTCCTTTTGTTTAGTGTCAGCACCATGGTACACTCACCTAGGGGCTTAATGAATGTCTCATTTCTGGTGATGATCACAAAATGAGTTGGAAGGAGGACAAAGAGTTGGAGGGTGGTGATCTAGAGAATGTCAACATACATTGCTGGCTTCTACACCAGTATGAAAACATTAACAATTTTATTTATTCTCCTGAAAGAATCACTCTGGAGATAATAGTACCTATAGATGTAGAAAGTATGCCATCAATCAGACATGTGGCAAGTTAGTTCATCCTTTGTCTTCTCTTAATACCTTATATCCATCTCCTGTAACACTTGTCATCTCATAATTATTTCTTGTCTCTTTCCAGTTAGACTGGGAGACCCATTAGGTCAATATTATTGATTGAATTGTGCTCCCTTCCAAATTCATATGTTGAAGTCTTAACCTCTGTGACTCAGAATGTGATTATTTTTGGAGATAAACTCTTTAAAGTTATAAGTAAGGTTCAATGGGATCATTAAAGTGGTATCTAATTCCACATAACAGATATATAACAGGTTATAACATAAACAAGCTCATAGACAATACCACATGAAGACCAAGAGAGAAGACAGTGAGCTGTAGGCCAAAGAGGTGCTTTAGAAGAACTCCACACTGCCTACACTTGATCTTGCACTTAAAGCCTGCAGCAGCATCATTATAAAATTACTCCTGTGTAAGCAGTATTACTGTAGCACTTTGTTATGGCAGCCATAGCAGACTAATACTGTCAGGGACTAAATTTTACTCATCTTTCCAGAGCCTACCTCAGGACTTGACACATATTTTTTCCTCAGTGAGTGTCAAAGGGCTTATTAATGTAATTAATTAAGGCCTATTGATTTAAAATTATAAATCATCAAAATTTAGCCTTGATTTGCTTCAGGAGGCTCACACCTTGCATAATTATAGGTTTGAATATAGGAGAGAGAATAGTAAAATAGACTCAATTACAAAAGAGAGCTAAGAAAATCTCAGCAAAAAAGCCAGTAGGGGAACATAGAAGTATTTATATGTCAGCATAAGCAGATTATACTTCAGTAACAAAGAAAACCCAAATTTCCATTATTTATAATACTTTGTGCTTATTCCTCATTCCTGCATTGACATCTAGGTTGCTCTCACAGTTTTATCTGTTCTTCTGGTAAGAGAAGGAAAAAGGAGACAGTGAATCACAGGCTAGTTCGCAAAGCTCTTTCACTGCCCATGTTTCATTGGCTCATACAAGTCACGTGACCTCTCTTGAATTTGTCATGGAAGAAATGTCTAATGTTACCACAGAAAGGAACATCACAGAGATTGTTCAGTGATGAATAATATGACCTCTTCACAACTGAAAGAAGAAATTGAAAGTTAAACATGGTTGACAGCACTTTAAAAAATATACTGTATTTCCCCTTGTAAAAATAATGAATGTTAATTAACTTAGAATAATACTTAACTGTACTAGTGATTTGAATCAATAATTTATTCATCTTCCAGAAACAATCTTTGTTAACATTTATCTCCCCAATCATTTTCTAAATTCTTTATTTTTTTGGAGATATATTTATTTATGCATACAAGTTGGGGTGTAAGCCAGAGATGTGGGGCAGTGAGGGGATTCACCAGAGACAGAGTGGGGAGAACAGGCGGATTGACTGGAACACACTGCTGAGGGGAGCAGCGGGTGAGACAGAAGAGGTCTGCTGCACCTTGTGGGAAGCTCCCTGGCTGGGAATGGAACTCATGCTGCAGTGGATGCAGATAGCTTCATAACCCATTGTGCCACCAGGGAGGCCCCTCCTCGGTCATTTTCTAAGCAATGAAGTGTGTTTTGCCATAGCCTCATTTCTTCCTCCAGTTCTACCTAGCCTCTTTAGGCATCTGGGGCAGTGGGCAGATCCAGTAGTGTCCCTGTGCCAAGGAAAGTTCCCCACATGGGTTCAGTTCTGTCTGACCTAATACTCTTCTCATTCCTCCATCCTAACACAGGTTATCCATGTCCCCCACCTTCTGTTCGGAGAACTTTAAAGTGCCTGGGACTGTGAAAGTCCCAGGATAAACTGGTGAGGGGTGAATGAGGGTTGCCACTGGAGTCAGCTCTGAGCCTCTCTGGGCCCCTGTCTCCTGGGCAACTGCATCACCAGCTTAACCCGCATCGCCAGCTTAACCCGATCCTTTTTGCACATGTGTCATTTTCCCTCCTCTCTTCTCTTTTCTCTCTGCAGGTGTGCTGTATCTTGTGTCTCAGAAATAAAAACAACAACAACAACAACAAACTGGCCCTGTTTAAGTGTACCTCCAAGAAAAGAATCTACATCTAGCAGGTAGGGAGTTTTTGAATCATTATTTCTCCTTCCTTGTGAGTTTGGGAGAGAAGAATGGGCTTTGGGATTAGAAAATTACTTTGGGATTAGAAAATGACTCTGATAGTACAACAAAGAAAGGCAAAGAAAGAAAATACACAGGAAAAAAATCAGAAAAAATCTTGGTGATATAACCCTGCCACTCAGGCAAAAATGGGGCTGTGGTCTGTGATTCATACATACCCTGTTCTGTCCCTCTGCACTTGTGTTCTTTGCCATGGTTGGCAGTGCTCGTTCCTGCCTCCTTTTCTGTTGGATCACTTTTAGCATCTCTCACTTCCTGTGAGGAAGACATTTTCTTATCTGTAATAAGCAAGATGTGTGTTTATGGCATCAGGTGCAGTCATTGCTTGTTTCTTGGCTTCTAATTTGGAGACAGTATAGATGGGCAGGCGACTTAGAAAGTGTTGAACTTACACAGATGGATATGGTGTCTTGCTGCTGGGTCAGCTAAAGTAAAAATATCATTATATCTATTCTTCCTAGTTCCCTGACACTTTTCTATCCACTCCTTTGCTGCTATTATTTTGAGCACTGACCCAAGTAGGGAAAATGGAAATAGTAATACTTTCCTATAACATTAAATAATAGGAGCAATCATTAAGCAAAAAGTACATCAATGCTATTGCTGACATTTATTAGTTATTATTTAGGGAGACTGAAAACTGAGCCACTTGTCAGCTTCTGCTCATTCAGTGTTATAAGGTAAGGGAATTCTGTTCCTAAATTTGATTATATTAGGCCCAGTTTTGCTGATGCCTATAATATTTCTTCTGAACGTTCAAAATGCTTTTTTTTTTAAAAAAAAAAAAAAAGAGGTTTGAAAAAAACAAAAATGAAAGATATATAATCTTTTGCATACATTTTGCATTTCGCGTAGTGATTGGCAAAGCTCTGATTAAAGATTAAATGTCACAAGTCATTTCCTGGGTCCAGACGAATCCCAAAACAATTCAAAATGAAGAGACCTTAGACTTTCTTCTCCCATGATATGAAAGCTGTCAGAATCTTTCTGAATTCAAGACAAAGTGCTGTCTTTCAGGCATCACACTAAAAGAAGTTCCATTCTAAGAAATTCCTGCTTATGCATTTAATATAAATGGCAAGATATCCTCTTATCTACTATGATAAATAGAATTTTTACTTTCTTTCCATAACCACTGGGCATTATTTTCATTCATAGGTTATAGCATAAATGACAAGCTGGGCTCCAGTTACCAAAAAAAAAAAATAGAATTACTTAGTACAATACCGTCCCAGATGTTCTGCCTAACAATGAAGGGATTAATCTAAATCTAACCTTGTATTAAAAACTGGTATAAGCAATAGGATTTGATTTCTTGCTTGGAAACTTGGTAGGTACTCACTTTTTGGCAGTGTAACTCAGACTACACCAGCTGGCATTGCAGTTTCAGCAACATGGCCACAACACACCCACTATTTCCCCAAACATATTTTCCATTTAAATTGAGCTACATGTCTTCTCAGTCCACTCCAGTTATATTTGCTTCTCTTTGTTCATGCTATTCCCTCTGAACATCTCTGTAATCCTACCTCCTCGCTCCATCTTTCAGAATCTATCCACCTTTGCAAACCCTTTTCAAATATCATCCGGCCTGAAAGACTTAATTTCCATGGACATAATCCTTCACTGATCTCTTGTGGTTATTTTTAACAGAATAGTTCATTTATCCCCTTTATTAGTTAGACTAGGGAATAAGAATAACAATAGAGACAATACCTTAAACAAATAGCGTGGTTCCTTTACACCCTCAACATCTAGCACAGTGTTTGTCCAAAGTTGGTACTTAGGAAATGTTGGTTGAATTGAGTTATGAAAACTGACGCAGATAGTCTGCCTGCCCTTTTCACAAATCCCAGAAGAACAGATCTTGAGGATCTATTTTTTTTAAATGTGTGGTCTCTTTAAAACAATCCTTGCCATCCCAGAAGGTTAGCAATGTCACTCAGTACAGAACACAGAGTGATCATATCAATATTAATAAGCTCAGAGAAGTGCCACTGGCTTCAGTGCAATTTTGACACTCTGCAACCTGACTAATAAAATAAAAACTAATTCTAAAAATAATTTACCTCCTGGAGACCTTAAAATGGATTTTACTAATGAAGGGGAAAAAAACTAACATGAATCTTTCCTTTTTGGTAGGTAAATCAAATGGTCTAACACGCAATGTGTCTAAAATGGCATGTTTAAAACTGCCAACTTCTCTTTCTCAAGGACATTTTGAATACTTTTCATCCATATCTACAATTTGATTCATTTTAGCAGCTAATTAAAGGATAGAAGGATGAGGGAGAGGAAAATGAGGAAAGCCAAAGGAATTAGGTTTTGTTTTTATTTAGTCCATTTTAGCTTTGCTTGGTACCAAGTTATTCTCCAATAAGCAGATTGCTGTGTGGAAGATTATAGGATGGCATATGTATAAGAAAAATATGGGGCTCTTAACAGTCATAAAAATAGCACATTTTATTCACAAATTTCTTTACTATTAGAGTAAAATCAGAATAATGTGCTACTGAATGAATGGTTAGTGAGAGAAAGGAAGATGCCTGTCTCAAGTCTCACTGACCAGTCAGAAAGCATCTTAGGGCCTATATACTGCTTTTACTTCCTAGATTATTTGAAGGGTGTTGGTTGGCCCTGGGAATTTTCTGGTCTGGTCTGGTTGTGTGTGTGTGTGTGTGTGTGTGTGTGCGCGCGCGCGCGTGCGGGCTTGCTTGCCTCTGTGTCTCTGTCAATTTGTCTGCTACACACACACACACACACACACACACACACACACACACACACAAAATAACAAGTTTTCAAATTCATTATCAGCTAAGCTATCCCAGATCAGCTTCTAAATAAACGAAAGTTATGATTGAAAATTTTTTAAGAAAAATGGAACCACCATTAATACTAGATATTTTAGTCATTTATCTTTCTGAAGATATGGTGTTGAACCAGATACTTTAAAATATTTTCTTCCTGTTCTATGTTCTGAATGGAAATTATTCCTTAGCTCTTATATGTTATGATTCTTTCATTTCTTGAAGTTACTTAGTTCCGTATCAAACTATAAAAGTATACTTACTTTATCGTATCATAGAATATTATCTCTGGAAAGAAGCACTTTGAACATATAACACTGCCCCTACTGCCTTTCCTACCTTTTATACTGAGAAGACTAAAATACAGAGAGGTGAAATTCTCAAGGTCCTAGCAAATTAGTGAAACTGTGGAAATAAGAATCCATATTTCAATCTGTCTAGCTCATTTTCTGTTTTGCTTTGCTGCATTGTTGTTTTGCTGGGTTCTCCACACCATCCCACTCTGGCTCTAATTCATTCTAGTCTACAGGATTATGTTGCTTAGTGTCATCAAGACAGGAAAACTAAGTAAAAAATTTGAGTATATTCTATATTTCTGGGAGATTAGCAAGAACTTCATTAATTCATTCCTTTTATTCATTTAGTTAAAAAGTCACTGAGTACCTACTCACCAGATACCAGGGATAGAAGAAAGGGTAAAATAGACTCCATTTTCCCTGTATAAAGTTTACAAACACATTCATATATCTATTTGCAAATACACATATGTAGTACATATAATCTGACTCAGTGTAAAGGAGGGAAAGATTAAAGAATTTTTCTTGCTACATGGTTTGTAGATGTCTTTATTGTACACATGACTTGAATGTGCATGCTCTCTTTTAGGGTCAGTCTCTGAGGTAAGGAAAACCTTCAGTCCCCTCCATCAACATGGGGCGCACTATTAGAGTCAAGAAATCCAGTGCATATCATTTATGTGTTTCCTCCCTGCTGGCACATCTTCTCATTTGATTCTCCGTCCCTTCCAACATAATTAAATCTATTCCTCACTCTCCTTGAAGTTCTGTGCTGATCTGACATCAATGCAAACAGACTGCTTTCAGCTCTAGGTTGAAGAGTTCACTAATGGATGCACAAATACCTGTACAGACTTTTTTCTTTTGAACTATGAAAAAACGGCCTTCAAATTCATGATTAATTTCCTTAGTAAGGAAACATGTTAGTCTCAGTGAGTGCCCCTGCTGTTAAATTAACTTCTGACCCCTCTATGTCCTTCCCAATGACTTTTGGAAAGTTTCAGATTTCTTAATGAAATCAATAGCTTGAGAATGAAGTCACATTGCCATGGGCCAGCTTTGAAAACTCTACTGAGGGTAATGTAGAGTTTGGGCACACCAGTCCATCATAACTTTACCATTGGAAACCTCAGTGCTGAGGTGGCCTTGGCAACATTCTTCCTGAATTCTTTATTGAATATTCTCTTTTGATCCACTTCTAATTTACCTTGTTCTTTGTACTGCCTTCCATGCCACTGGGGATCAATGGGTATTTATTGTGTCACTAGTTGTATCACTGATTGCTTCACTGTCAGCCTCTTGAATGTAGTTGGCTTGTTTCTTCTCCACAGAATGTTTTTTGCTATCTCCATTTCATATATTAATGTCTCTAGAACCCTCAGCCCTGAGAAGAGGAGCCTCAAGACAATTGAATACTTGAGGAAATTGGGTTGCAGTCATGACAAATATGTGGAAATAGGTTCTCCACTGAAATGGCTTTTGAGAGAGGCATCTGATCCAGTTCTAGATAAAAGAGGGAGAGGTTGGCCCAGTTTTTCTTTCATGTTTCTCTCGAGGGCATGCAGAAAATCTTGGTCTCTCCTTATTTTCCTTTTCTCACCGATAGTCTTAATCACCTTGGGTCCAGACTGCAAAAGTCTCCTAAAGCCTCTTTTTGTTTGGTAGCTCTAGTGCTGTCCCTCTGAACTCAGTAAACATCTCCATTAATAATGGGTGTTGGTGCATTTGTGAATTAATCACATGAGATTAAGGAATACACTGAGATAAAATCTGATGGCTTCCACATTTCTCTGATGAAATATTCATAACACGAAGGTTTCACCTTTATAAATCATGGTTACTCTATTGATTTTTTTTTCTTTTCACATTCTCCAAACAAGCTCATAAATTTTTTTAAATGTGGATCTGAGAAAACAACATGAATGAATAGATGGATGTACTTTTCAATTACATGCATTTCTGGTTTTACTACTGCCTTCAGCTTTTATTAGAAGAATGAGATACCATGTAGAAAGGAGATCTTCCAAACCTAATGGATGTGGAGGCAGATTTCTTAATTAAAAAATTATTGCTCATGATGGCTTGATTTAAATTGAAAATTTTGGTTTTTGGGTCTTGGCATTAAGGAGTATTGCTTATGAATATGTATGCACTCTTAATTATTGCATGCATGTTTATTTGGACCTCTTTGTAATCTTTTTACAAGGGACTTAGGCGAAATGAATGGGGAAGAGAAATGTTTTATATATGGATACATACAAACCACTCCAAAATTTAGTGGCTTTAAATAACAAATATTTATTTTAGAGTCCAATAGGTTCAGCTGGGTGGTTCTTTTGCTTGTTGTGGGTTACTCACTAGAATTTCTCACATTTATGATCTACATGACCTCTGCACTTGACCAGCTTCTCACAGCACAGTGGTCCCTTAGGTGGTTACCTGGACTGTTCTGTGGCAGTTAGCATCCAAGAGGAGGAACCAAGAGTTTTCAATCTTAAGATCTGATCTCAGAAGTACCAGATTTCATTTCCACCACACTGTCTGAGTCATATCTAGTCAGAGTTCACATTTAGACTCCAGAGGAGAGAAAATATATTCTACTTCTTGATGGGTAGGAGAGAATGCCTGGATGAGGAAAGAGAAATTGTTGATGGCCATCTTTGAAGGCAGCCACAGAAAGTATCCTGCACATACTCCAAATTATTTGCATTTATTTAGAAAGCCATAAAAACATTTTTGCTATAAAACAATCTTCTTCCAAGAATAAAGGATTTCTTTTTTTTTTAATTTTTATTGTTATTTATGTCTTTTACATTTTGTATTCCCCTTGGGTAGCCCACCACCAATTCACCCGTGATCCATCTCCATGGTCCCTTGTGTTCTTTTCTATTCCATT
>PVIJ01003207.1:0-140287 GCA_004024925.1 Scalopus aquaticus | reverse complement strand
AAAAAAAAAAAAAAAAAAAAAAATAATTAAATTCCAATAAGTAAACTTAATATGGTAGATGAAGGCCTGTGAGTGAAAACTATAAGACATTGTTAAAGAAAAAAAAGATAAATGTAAATAGAAAGATATTGAATGCTTTTGAATTAGAAGAATTACCACTGTTATAATGGCAACCTAACTGAAAACAATAATGATTCAATGACATCTCTATATAAAAGTTTTACTAGCACTCTTCAAAGAAAAGAAAGAACATTACTGAAATTTATATGGAACAAAAAATACCCCAAATAGTCAAAACAATTCTGAAAATAAAAACAAACACAACACAACATGAACAATGGAGGAACTATTCTCTAGATATCATATTAGACTATACTGAAATTATGCTAACACAAACTGTATGGCACGGCTTTGAAAACAAACATAGTGTCAAATGTCATAGAAGTGAGAGACTAAATATACTAAGTATACAATGGATAAAGGAATGTGTCTTCAACAAATGGGATCAAGAAATCTGGACAGTCACATGCAAATAATGAAACTTGTGCACTGTCTCACACCATATATGCAATTTACACAAAGTTGATTTAACACTTTAAGACCTAAAACCATAAAATATATAAAAGAAAATAGACAAAATATTCAATGGCATTGACTTCAGGGTTGTTTTTTGGGACTTGACTCTTACAGCATGGGAAACAGTAGCAAAATAATAAAAAAAAATGGAGTGCTACAGTAAGCTTGATTATTTTTCACAGTGAAAGAAACTGTTATTATGATGAAAAGTCATTCTACTAAATGAGGTTCAAACACCTGAGAAGGGGCTAATATCCAAGATCTAACTCAAACAAAACGTCATATGTGGAATTAGAGAATGCTGTTAAAACTACTTAGCATAAAACTTTCGGTTAATCTACATTTACTTTTTAAAACCACTTCATTGACTCGTAGCTTCAATACATATGTTTAAAAAGTTGTGATAGTGGTATTCTTGCCTTTCTCCTAATTTTTAAAAAAATACTTTTGACATTATTGATAAGAATAAGTATTCTTTAGCATTGGGTATATCTTCAAATATACATAAAATGACTTCAGTTAAAATAGTCATTCTCAAACCATTTAATTTTACATATTTTTTCTATTAGTGGGTTTGAATTTTACTTAATAGTTAATCATTTATAGTGATATATTCATATTAATTCAACTTTCCAACCTTGTGTCACATTTTAGTTCACAGGGATATTGATTACCTTTCTCTTCAACAGGATATCATACTATTCATTTATTTCAAGGTGTTACCAATAACCTTTGTTATTGTTTTTTCTTACTTTTAGACCATATATCCAGTGGAAAATTTATGCGATTGAGTTGGCCACATGATTTGGCATTGGAAAAAACTTCAATGTAGAAATACATCATTTGTTTACATTAACATTCTTTCTGATTGATGAAATCCCAGGAACATTTAATGAATTAAAATTTATTTGCCTGTTTTTGTTTTTTTTTTTGTGTGTGTTATTTTCTCCTCTTGATCTCTTATATGGCTCCACTTTATTCCTCCTGTAAGTGAAACCATTTGATATTTTTCTTTTTCTTTCTGGCTTATTTAGCTGAGCATGATCCCTTCTAGTTCCATCCATGTTGCTGTGAATTGCATGTGTTTATCTTTTTTGTTTGCTGATTAGCAGGCATCCATAATAAGAGACATTCTACAGGGGAGGGGGAGGGAAAGAGCACAGGGACCATGGTGATGGTTTACGGGTGATTTGGTGGTGGGAAACCTACGGGGAATACAAAAAATTGTAAAGGATATAAATAAAAAATAAATTTAAAAGGAAAAAAAAACTGTATTTGCCTGAAGAAGCCAATAAACTTAGAGACTAGTTCAAAATGATTTTGTGCAGGTAGGGTAAAAATGATACAGGGCATCAAGGGACACTAAAACTGGCCAAGGACACTGCCCAAATAGTTTACCATTCACTGCCTGTATTCTTCACCCATGCACACAATTGCAAGAACACTCTGGTTCAGAGAACAACAATAATGGGATTTATTTAGCAAATCAGGGAAAAACAGAGTTATTCATGCCAAAAATGGTCATTTACCTCAACAGAAGCAGTGTCCAGTGTTTTAAAGTTATAAACACAAACTCTCCCAAGATGGCGACTTCTGGCACTGTGGACAGAGCACATGGCAAACAGACAATAGGCCAGGTTCTAACTAACGAAGACAGAAGACACAACAGGAGATACTCACCAGAGCTGCCGATGCCACAGCACAGTACCACACAAGTGGCACTCAAAACAGTAGCTGCAGTGGCTGAACTGCCTAGCAAATGGCCACTTTCATGCAGCTCAGTGAGGCGTCCAGTTCTGGGTCTTCGCTTTCCCTGCCAGGCTGTAACAGTAGCAAAACCAGGAACAGTTTCAGTCGCTAGGCTACTTGCAAAGCCTCTGAAATTTTCTTCTCTGAGATTGGCTGATGGAAGTCTCTCCTTGTCCTCAGTGGCCCACAACGGCTAGTGAAAGATCAGCATGGTGGGGGCAGAAATCACTGACCCTGGAATTGCTGAAGATCTGAAAACTAAAGTTCCAAACACAGAATCCTGAACACTGAATGCTGGAATGCTCAATCCCGAACACTGAAGTCCTGGGGGCTGCTCTTGCAGTCTCTTCTATTTCAAATCACAGTCTCCACCCCACTTATAGTTTGTTTGCATTTTCCCTGGGGCTATGATCCTAATCAGCAACCCTCTCCAGGCGGCATCACCTGTGACAGATTTTGGATTCAGCCACCTGTTATAAGAAGACACTTACAGAACAGTGTTGCTGTTTAATTACCAGTATTGTTTCTGCCAACTGTGTGGTCTGTATATGAATGTGTGCAGAATGAGTTTCTACATACGCCAAATAACACAGAAGGATGGAACAAAAGGTGAAAAATTTTCACAGGATGTGCTCCTTTCAGTATATATAGAATCATAGATGAATTCCAAAAAGTAGCACCACATAGAAAATGAATGTTAAGTTATTCTCTGAGAAATATGCCTTAAAAGAAAAAAAAGTAGCTATTATTCATGATGCACAACTCAAAATACAGTTAATGAGCTGAAATTTGGCTAGTTCATAAACTAAATTTATGCAATTGCCTATTATAAATTCTGGCATTATAATTTTTCCTGAAAATTTTATGCTTAATACTTACATTTGTAATTTTCCCACTATTTTAAATTGCACTTTTTTTTTACAGTTTTCTGTGTTATGTATTTCATATTCACATTATTTCTAACACTGGAGGTATGAATTATGTAACAAATTTTAGAGTTGTAAATCCTTTTTTTTTTTGCAATTTTAAATCTACAAAAGTGTATCACAGGTTGACTTTGTATATAAGCATTTTGCATCTACATACAAACATTGACAATTCCTCAATAAATTAAAAAATGTTTTTGTTGAATTTGTGGAAATTAATTTTTTTCTTATTTGTGTTTTACTCTGTAAGGTGGACAATAAAGTATTCTATTGTTTTTTTAATGTTCCTTAAATAAAATACCCTTTTAAATACAAATAAATGTCTTTCAAATCATTTGAAAATATTTTTCCATAATTACATTTTCTAAATTTTTATTTTGGGTAGTTTAGACTTTGGGAATTTTGGTTTTCAGGATTTCAACATTCAGGACTATGTTATGCCATACTGTCTTTCAGAATTACGACTCAACTTCCAGCCCATTACATCATTATGTCAAACTCTCAACATTCATTCCACATGTTTCCAATTTCTATCTGTAAAAGTTAGAAAGCTCCATTCAATCTTTTGGGCAACAACTAATGTACTCATTGTACTTCACCTTCAAGAACTTGTGATACTAAACAATCTAGACATAAAGAAGGAGGTCCTGAAAGTGGTTTCTTTTATGACATCTGTCTCAGGAAATATGGGGAAGTTTACTCAGTGCACACAGAGCCTATCCTCTCCGTAGGGGGAGGGGAGGCTGCCGCCAGTAACAAGGACTTACCTGAATTATGTTGCTAATATCCCACTTTTATTATGGTCTTCCCTCATACCAGCATCCCAATTTAACAAGATCCCATTCTCTCCTAGTCTCTGCCTTCACATTAACAGCAGATATGCTGCTGCAGGATTAGAGTGCCACTTGGGTTATATTTAAGTCATCTGTAGAATAAAATTTTGTGTTTAATTTTCAGTATTTTTCAGGCCTGCAACTAGAGGACAGACTTGTCTTTCTCAGGGCACATGGAGAAACTCTGAAGTCAGCCATGTGGCACCTGAGCTGAGAAGTGAGTTCTTTTTTTTGTTTTTAAATGATTCAGAAGTTATTTTTTTTAAGATTTATTTATTTATGCATATAAGCTGGAGTGCAGACCAGAGGTGTGGGGTGGCAAGAGGGTTCACCAGAGACAGAGTGGGGAGCAGAACAGGCAGATTGAAGAAAATACACTGCTGAGGGGAACAGTGGGCAAGGCAGGAGAGGTCTGCCGCGCCATGTAGGAATCCCCCCAGCCGGGCATCAAACGATGCAGACAGCTCCACAGCACAGGTCTTAACTGCTGCGCCATCAGGGAGGCCCGAGAATTGAGTTCTTGAGCTCTTCCTTTTCTTGTACCACTTTGTCCTTAACATTAGGATCAATTAACCTACATACATCATACTATTTGTTAGGTTTCAAAAAAATGTTCAAGTATTTTCATGTCCAATATACATATAAAGAGTCCCCCAGAGTCACCCAACAACTTAGTTCTTATAACTGGTTGACTGGGAGTTTGCAACTCAAGTAAATATCTATCTATCTATCTATCTATCTACACACATATAAAGATTTGTATTATATTTGATAATATAATATATGATATAATATTATAATAACATATAATATTATGTGGTATTATATAATATTTTAACATAATATCACGATAACATATATTATTAATAATATTATATTATATTATATTATATTATATTATATTATATTATATTATATTAATTATATTATTATATAATTAACATAATATAATCTTTCAGGACAGACCATACCATGAACTATCTCTGCTCACTTGACTATTGGAAATAAACTAAATGCTACTAGTTGCTAAATGCTACTTAGCATCTATAAGTGAACTCATATTAGAGAAGCAATTCCAGAAACTGAGAATCAGTTCAGTAATTCATCATCAACACGGTGCTCTTCAAGACCTGCTGTGCCAAAAATCTATATTACTCAGAGGTATCCAGATAATTATATCAATGTCTACATTCTGTATCTCTAGATATCTTTTTATCTATATAACAGTCATCATCTATCACCTATCTAATATTATTCTAACAATTATCCATAACTCTTTGTCCCTGGACATGAAACATACTTACTTTTCCAAGGATATGATAACATTGAGGTCTATCCAGTTTGCCATAGTTTGAACTCTATTAGGTTATTGTACTCAATCTTAATCACAATGATAGCCAAGTCAACTCTTGCATTGTTGGATCATAGGAAGTATAACAGCAACAAAAATCTTACTCTTAAAAGGATTAGCAAAGAAAGGAATCTGCAATATCTGCAGTTACTGCATATCAGGAAGAGAGAAAACTTTATTCCCTGACACTATACCCAATGTTTCAGGATCAAGTCTGGAACTCTGTTTTCCGGGAAGGACAGTCTTATCGCAATCAATCATTGCTACACCTGCACAGGTGTAAGAGATTGATCAGTTTTTGTTTTCTTTTTCTTTTTTTTTTCTACATAGAACTAGGGTGTAGACCCGAGGTGTGGAGGGTAAGAGTTTTTACCTGAGTCAGAGCAGGGAGCAGAACAGGTAAATTTACTGAACTATACTGCTAAGGGGAGTAGCGGTCAAGACAAGAGAGGTTTACCGTGCCATATGTGGGTTAGCTCCTTGGCCCGGGATCAAACTAAGTCCATAGCAGTGACAGCAATGAAACTTAACTCCTGGGCCACCAGGGAGGCCCTAGCTTAATCAGTTTTTGTGCCAAATTCTACTTTGTGACTCCAATAACAACAGACTTGCTTGAAGTTTGAACAGTTATTGGAGGCAGGCTTTTTTTTTTTCGGTCTCTCTCCCAATTAATTTTCTCAAGAATCTATTGGCTTTTTATCTATTTGTTTCTAGTCAATTACATGGTTGAATAAAGAGGATTAAGTATCATTTGGAAACCCAATTATCTGTTCCTTTGCTACCTCAATTTTCCAACAATGAGTGGTTCAAAATAAGGGGACTATCAATAATAAGGCATTCAGTCCCTGTTGCTCCTTTTTGTAACACTGATACTTTCTGATCCACTGATTCTGATGACAGGCTTCTTCGAAATCCCATTAGCATTTAGGTAGCCTTTCTCTCTTTACGTATTTGTTTGGTTCTTCCCAAGAGTCAAAAACCTTATTTTGACATTACTTTTTTTTTTTTTTAGATTTATTTATTTATACATACAAGCTGGGGTACAGGCCAGAGGCGCGGGGTGGCGAGAGGGTTCACCAGAGACAGAGTGGGGAGAACAGGCAGATCAGAAATACGCAGCGGGCGAGGCAGGAGAGTTCTGCCGCACCATGTGGGATTCTCCCTGGCTGGGCGTCGAACTTGCATCGCGCTGCCAGCAGCTCCACAGCACAGCGCTCAACCGCTGAGCCACCAGGGAGGCCTCTATTTTGACATTACTTTTAATGCTACAAATATATATATACATACATACATACATATATATATATAAATAAATAAATAAATATATATATATATATATATATATATATATATATATATATATATATATATATATATATATATATATATATATATTCTTATCTTTTATCCTCAAACAGCTGAGGCAGAAGGACCTGGCATTATATGTGCAAGAACCTTGAAGACATCAAGTCTCAAAAAATGTATAATGTTACAAATTGCACAGCTGGAAGACAGTGGGACTAGTATAATGGTATTCTGATTCCTATTCTAGAATCTATTTGTTAACCCATAAGTCACAGCTTTCTGACAGTTCTTAAAGTTTCCTATCAATGACATATTATATATACACCTTGAAAATTATCCCTACTACCTGAAGATGTATCAATGCCTTGAGCTGAAAGGCTATACAACTCTTCTAATACAGATACAAATTGAGAAAATCCTTCTGAATTATAATCTTTGCTTTGGCCAAGTGAGAATTGATGGAATAAAATACTGTCTCTCCATCTGACATAATCAGCATCATAATTGTCATGGGTTATTAATCATCAGCTTGCATCAGAATCACCTGGAATGCTTTAAAACACAAGTCACTATATACATTCTGCAAAATTTTTGTTTCATTAGATTTAGGGTCAAATTCAGAATGTGCATGTCTAGAAAAACATGATCCACAGATCTCTCTGATCTACTGGACTTAAGACTTAAGCCTTTGGAGAATTGCCTATGAAGTGTAATATGAACTGCACGCGTATTTGGTCAGAAACATTTTAAGGTGTTTCCATTTGTGTTTTTCTGAATTATATCAATATTTAAGGATATAGACTAAAGCAGGTCACCCTTTCACATGAGTGGATCTCACAAAATCAGTTGAAGATAAGACAAGAACAAAAAGACTGAACTTTAGTTAAGTCAAAGATAATTTCTTCTACTCGCTTGCATTCAAATTAGGACATGGACTTTTCCCTGCCCTCAGACATGGACTGAATCCACACCAACAATAATTCTTCTTTTTTTAAGATTTATTTATTTTTGCATACAAGAACTGGGGGCAGGCCAGGAATGCAGTGGTGAGAGGATTCACCGGAGACAGAGTGGGGAGAAGAACAGGCAGATCTACTGAAGTACACTGCTGAGGGGAGTAGCAGGCAAGTCAGAGGTCTGCGGCTCCACGTGGGAAGCTCCCTGGCCGGGGACTGAATTCCTACTGCAGTGTCTGTGGATAGCTTCATAGTGCTGCACTTAACCTGTTGTGCCTCCAGGGAGGCCCAATACCAACAATCATCCTGAACCTCCTGTTTGCCAACTACCCTGAGTATCTCAGAAATCATTATCCTCCTACATAATTTTCCAAGTAGATACATATGTTTATCCCATAGTCTGTTTTCCTTTGGCAAATATACTGAAAATAATCTCAATCAACAACTTGTCCAAGATATAATGAATATGGCAATATGAGAAACTGATATCAAAAGAAGGATGAAAGATTAAAATAATAAAAAAGGTGGAGTTAAGTAAGCAGCAAAACAAGACTTTGAAACCTATAGGGTTTCTGGTATATATGTACATACATTCTTATGTTCTTTCCTCAACTCTTGATAAAGTGATCAATGTGACCATACACATAATGTATTTGTCAGTCCAGCTGTATGAGAGGGGCTTTTTTTCCTCATACACAAAAATGAATTGCTCTCTTTAAAAAAGCTCCTCTCTAGTTTCAACCCCAGAGTCTTTGAAAAGCATATTGATTACAGAGAACACAACTGCAAACTGCCCAACATTCAACATTGCATCCTTTTTTGAGGTGACTATCCATCCTCAAGGACCCTTACATCTCAATTTCTGCTGCCCCTCAACCTGTCCTGCCCTTTGTTCTAGTGCTATCTGTGTTGTGCTACATTGTTGGTTGTGTTTCCCACTAATTTTTGATACTTAAGAGTAGAGTCTGTGTTTCTTTTCATTGTGTTCTCTACTGTCAAATAGATGCTCCTGAAATATATCATTTGCACAGGGGAGTGACTACAAAAATGCAAGTATAAATGTGTATCCAATAATAGAGGTGTGAAATATGTCCAATTATTCTAAACTCAGTGAATAAATGAAAATGGGATGAATGAATTGGCTAGTGAATAAACAAAGGTAAAGACAGTATTGTTATTTAAACACAAAACTCGATCAAAGGAAGAGAGGATGTTATAGTGATTATCATCTAGACCTTTATATTAGTATAAGTGATAACTTAGAAAAGTTGCTTAGCACTTGCCAGCACCTGTCCAGATGAATAGTCCCTGGACCTATGCCTGGCAAGGTGACAAATTGTCCAGAGCCCTCTGGACCCAGAAATCACCTGCTTACAGCATTCTTATGACCTCCAGTGAGACCTTTCCAGCACCCACACAGACCTGTGGGTACTGAATCTGCACCAGGGAATATTCCAGAGTGACAGGAGGTTTTGCAATCCATCATAAGACACCACAAGTGCCTATTCAGACTGGCTAGAAGCATTAAAAACTTCCCTGATACCCTGTTAGTGCCTGCACTGAGGGCAGACTCCTCCCAAACTACCAGCATCCATCCAGATGAGCCAGATAACTTGTGGCCATCTGTTAAACCCCAAAATCTGCTTGCTCAGACAAGTATGACAATGACCAGTGAAAGGGGAATTACCATGCACGGAGGAAGTGCCACAAAGCTATTAATAATGGGAAGGAAAACCCCAATAAATGGAAAAGGATGCCAAAATGAAATAATAAAATACAGAGTGAGAACAAATATCCAGAACTCAACTTCAAATACATGGAAGCTATGTTCTTCTGTCAGATAGAAAGTTTATAATTTAAATGATCATGACATTGGAGGAAATGGGGAAAAATCAGAAAATCAAATGAATGTTCTTAAACATAAAATCAATGAAATACAGAAAATGAAGGTCTCAATAAGGTAAGAATGGGGCTTCAATTTTTTAAAAATATAAATATATGAACTGAAAAATTCAGGTGAAAGTCACAGAATAGATGAAGTGGAAGAAGGAGTTAGTGTAAATAAAGATGTAGATGTACAAACACCTGGATAGAGAAGGAAAGAGAGGAACAAAATAAAATGGAGAAAAAGTCTAAATCATTGAGATAAACAACATACAAATAATGGGAATCACAGAGAGAGAAGAGAAAAGAAAAGTAACAAAAATATTTTTTTTTTAAACAATGAAGGGGAATTTCCCCAACCTAGAGAAGAGATTAAATTTACAATATAGGAAACTAAAAGAAGTTTGGCATACTTAAATAAAGTGAGAATGACACAAAGATATATAACAGTGAAACTTCCAAGAGTTCAGAACAAAGAAAGATACTGAAGCTGGCAAGGGGCGTGGGGAAGCTAGTAATATATAAAGTTACCCCTGTCAGGCTAATATTGAACTATTCTGAAGAAACAGTACAATCAGGGGGAAAAAAATAGAATGATGTGTTCCAAATAATTTAAGGTAAAATCTGCCAAGAAAGAATACTATAAGGTACTTCTTCAGATATAACAGAAAAATTAAGGCCTTTACAGACATGGAGAAACTCAAGGAGTTTGTGAACACTGAACTACCTCTCCAAAAAATAAATATCAAAATTTGCATACACATTCAAACTAAACAGATGAACATGTATAAATAACTGAGTAAGTAATTAGTCTAACTCACAAAAATTAAGTATAAAATAGGAAGAACAGATTATCACCTATCAATATTCATTTTAAATATAAATAGAGGGTGTTGGTGGCACAACGGGTTGAGTCACAGCACTATGAAGATATCCAGAGCCACTGCAGCACAAGTTTGAAACTCGGCCAGGAAGCTTCTCACATGCCGTAGCACACTTCTCCTGTCTTGCCAGCTGCTCCACTCAGCAGTGTATTTCAGTCAATATGCCTTTTCTGTTTCCCACTCTATCTCTGGTGAATCCTCTCACTCCCTCACACCTCTGCCTTACACCCCAGCTTGTATGCACGTATAAATAAATCATTAAAAAAATAAATAAATATAAATGGACTCAACTCAGCAATCAAAATCACAGAGTATCTAATTGAATCAGGAAACAGAAGACACAGTTCTGCTGTATAGAGGAGACACACCTAAACTCCAAAGAAAAACATTGGCTCATAATAATGGGTTTGAAAATAATCCAACAAGCAAATGAGGCTAAAAGGAAGGCAGAGACATACTTACTTTTATATCAGAAAAAAATATTTATACTTAAAAAAAGAAGGTGGGGAGTACTATATAATGATTAAAGGAATGATACACCAAGGATATATAATATTCATCAACCAAATATGCACCAAATTAAGAGCACCAAAACACCTTGGGCAACTACATCAACTCTGAAAACAAACATTGGAAAAATACATGTCTGGTAGGCAACTTCAAAACCCCACTCTCACCAATGGACAGCTCAATTGGACAGAAAATAAACAGCAATGCAAGAACCCTAGAAAGACTAAGACATCATAGATATATTTATAGGGCAAAGTACCACTCCCAAACAGAATAAGGATTGTCTTCAAGTGCACAAGGGACTTTCTGCAGAACAGACCATATTCTGGGACACATACCAAAAAAATCAATAAATTCATGAATATTTAAATAATACCGAGCATTTTCTCAGATCATAAGTGTACCAAACTAGAAATGAACTCTAAAGAAAGCAGGGAAATTCTTTAATAAATGGACATTGAACAACATATTATTGAAAGGCTACTGTTTTAATGAGGATATCAAAGAAAAAAATTAAAAATACCTTGAGAAAAATGAGTACAAGTACATATTGCTCCAAAAGTTATGGGATGCAGAAAAAGCAGTACTCAGAGGGAAATATATAGCAATCCAGGGCCACATCAAGAAACAAGAAAGGACTCAAATAAATAACATCCTCTCTTAACTTAAGGGATTGAAAAAAGAACAAACAAATCCAAAAGCCAGTGGAATAACCAAAATAATAAAAATCAAAGCAGATATAAATGAAATTTAAAAGACAGACCAATAGAGCAATAAAACCAAAAGCTTATTTATTGAAAAAAATAAAAAGAAATAGACAAACCACTAGCAAGGCTTAGCAAGGGAAAATAAAAGGAAGAAAGTTCAAATAAATAGATTCAAAAATTAAATAGGAGAAATCACAATAAATGCTGCAGAAGTTCAGAGGATAATTAGAGAATGCTATGTACATCTATAGGCTAATAAATTTCAATGACCTAATATAGATGAACAAATTCTTAGAATTATGTAATCATCCAAGACAGAATATGGAAGAAATAGAAACTACAAATCAATGACAAGCAAGGAAATTGAAACAGTAACAAAAACTCTCCCTCAAAGAAAAAATCCAGGGCCACATGGTTTCACAAGTAAATTCTGCCAAACCTTCAAACATGAGTTAATGCTTATCTTGTTCAAACTCTTCCCATAAACTGAAAAGGAAATAATACTTACAAATACTTTTTATGAAGTCAACATTACTCTAAAAACCACAACCACTTATAGACAATTCAAATAAATGAATAAGTTCAGACCAATCTCCTTAATGAACACAGGCACAAAAATTCTTAATAAAATCCAAGAAAACAGAATTCAATAAAGTATTACAAGTATACTACACAAGGACCAAGTGGGATTGATACCAGGAACACAAGAATGGCTCACCATATGAAAATCAATCAGTGAAATTCATCAAATAAACAAAGAAAAAAATATTAAAATGCTATGGTGATACAAGTAGATAGTGAGGAAGCATTTGATAAAAACCAACATCTATTTATAATTAAAACCCTCAAAAAACAGAATTTTATGGTCTTACCATAATATGAGCCATTTATACCAAACCAGCAGCTAATAATATTCTCAGTGTTAAAATAACTGAAAGGTTTTCCACTAAGAACTGGTACAAGAGAAGAATGGCCATTCTCTCCACTACTATTCAACATAATATTAGAAGATAGAGCTATGGTAATTAGCCAAGAGAAAGATAAGAAAGTAATTCAAATTCAAAGGTAGGAAAAAAGTAAAGCTATCATTATCTGGAGATAGCATGACAATATAAATAGGGAATCCTAAAGATTTCAAAGGAAAAACTGGGCCTCCCTGGTGGCACAGCGGTAAAGCGCTGCACTGTGGAGCTGCCGGCAGCAGTGATGTGAGTTCGATGCCCGACCCGGGAGAATCCCACATGGTGCGGCAAGACCTCTCCTGCCTCATCCGCTGCTCCCCTGAGCAGTGTATTTCTGATATGCCTGTTCTGCTCCCCACTCTGTATCTGGTGAACCCTCTCACCGCCCCATGACTCTGGCTTATACCCCAGCTTGTATGTATAAATAATAAATCTTAAAAAAAACAAGATTTCAAGGAAAAACTAATCAAAAAATATTTAATCAGTTTAGTAAAGTGATAGAGTACAAAATCTATACACAGTGGCTTGCCTTCCTATATACAGTGAAATAGAAGAAGAAGAAATTAAGAAAACAATACCTCTGCAATCACAAAAATAAAAACAAAAAAAATTTTAAATACTTAGGAGTAAACCAATCAAAAGAGGTAAATATCTATACAAAGAAAACTATAAGACATTGTTAAAAGAAATAGAAGACACAAACAAATGGACCAAATATTCTCTGCTCTTGATTGAAATAATCAACATTATCAAAATAGTCATACTACACAAGGCAATATACCAATTCAATGCAATTTCAATAAAAAACATCAATGACACTTTCCAATTAACTACAATAAGAACTACTGAAATTCACAGATTGACAAAAGATCCTGAATAGCAAGAACAATATTGACCAAAAAAAAAAAGAAGGTAATGAGGTAATGGAGGTATCACACTTCCAGACCTCAAATTATATTATAGAGCCATAATAATTAAAATAGCCTGTTACTGGAACAGAAACAGACATAAAAACAAATGGAATAGAATTGAGAACCCAGAAATAAACTCACACCTATGTAAACAGTTAATCTATGACAAAGTTGCAGAGAAGATACTGTGACATGGATAGCCTCTTCAATAAATGTTGTTTGGTGTTGGGAAAATGGGATAGCTGCATGAAAAAGATCAAAAGTAGATTGCTATCAAACACCATCCGCAAAAATCAATTCAAAACAGATCAAAGACATCAATGTAAAACCTCAAACTGTAAAATACATATTGGAAAATATTTTACAACATAAGTTGTAGTATGCCTTAAGTTTAGTCTCCAACAGCAAGGAAAACAAAACAGAACATGAACAACTGGGACTATTTCAAACTAAAAAGATTCTGTACAGTGAAAGAAACCATAACTAAAATGAAAGTAAAACCTCAATGGGAGAAAATATTTGCACACAAGACTGAAAGTAAAGGTATACAAAGAACTCATGAAACTCTACTAAATCAAAACAAATAACTCAATCAAAAAAAAAATGAGCAAATTATACAGACACTTCTCCAAAGAAGATTTTCAGAGTTCAAACAAGTGCGTGAAAAAAATGTTTACCACTACTTATTATTAGATAAATGCAAATCAAGGCCACATGAGATGCAATCTCACACTTGTGAGAATGGCCCATATCAAAAAGACCAGAAACAGGAATTGCTGGTGAGGATGTGGAGAAAAGGGAATCCTCCTACCCCCTCCTACACTGTTAGGAATGCAATCTGGTCCAGCTATTATGGAAAGCAGTCTGGGGGTGACTCAAAATATTAAAAATACATCTCCTGTACACCTTAATAATTCCACTCCTTGATATGTACCCCCCCAAAAAAATTCAAAATCAGTAGTTAACAAGGAAACTTGCACTCCCATGTTTATTGCAGTGTTATTTACTAAAGCCAGATTTTGGAGAAAAAAACTAAGTGCCCCCAAACAAATAAGTGGACAAGATGTAGTATATATACTACACAATATAATTTAACTCAGTGATCAAAAAAGATAAAATCATGCCATTTGTGCCAACATAAATGGAGCCTAAGGGATAATGCTAAGTGAAATAAATCTGAAAGAGAGAGATAAATATCAGATGGTGTCACTAATATGTAGAATATAAAGACATTAAACTAAGAATCAGCTAAAGACAAGTTTAAAAACTAACCCTTGATAGCTAACTTAAGAACTGAAGCTCTAATTGGGTTGGGAGATGTATAAAAGCAAAGAGGGAAGGACATACAATTGTCTACAATGGTGGACTATTGGTGATTTGATGGTGAGTGTACTGTGATGGTAATATCTTATGGGGATAACCAATTATTATCTCATTTAAAAAATATAAATTAAGAGTGAAAAGGAAAATTGCTTAAACTCTACTGAAATCGATGTCTTCAATTATGAAATTAAGGTAATCTCAGTGTTTCCTTCAGAAATATCGTATGTGATGGGGAGATTAAGCACATACATACCCCAGACTAGAATCTAGCTAATATTGAAACAGTAGCAATAGTTATTTCATCATTTTATTTAATTTACTATGACCTAGAAATTGCTTTGACTTCTTTAAGATACAAATATTTATTTCCACACTAAAAAAGTGTTAATAGTAGCAAAATTGTCAAACTCGATGTTGTCCTGTTGAATTAAGAATATCATAACTCCTGTGTTATGTTTGCTTGGGATTTGGAAGTTTGAAAATTGTAACACCACATATACTTTTTTTTTAATAAAACAAACAGAATTTATTAGTCAGCCATTCGTCTTTCTACATTTGTCAGTAATTTTTTTAATGTATATATTTTTATTGTTATTTATATCTTTTACATTTTGTATTCCCCTTGGGTAACCCACCACCAATTCACCCGTGATCCATCTCTGTGGTCCCTTGTGTCCTTTTCTACTCCATTTTGTGCCACTACCCTCCCCTCCCTCCCACACCCACTGAGTGTCTCTCTCCTATTTGGTTTCCTTACAGTCCTGTTATAAGAGAAACCATTCGATATTTTTCTCTTTCTTTCTGGCTTATGTCACTGAGTATGATCCCCTCTAATACCATCCATGTCGCTGCAAATTGCATATGTTTATCTTCTTGGAATGTTGAATAGTATTCCATTGTGTATATGTACCACATCTTCTTGATCCAGTCATCTATTTTTAGACATCTGGGTTGCTTCCATACCTTTGCTATTGTGAATAGTGCCGCAATGAACATGCGGGTGCATATATCCTTTTGGATTAGTGTTTTTGTGTCCTTTGGGTAGATTCCCAAAGGTGCTATTCCTGGGTCATTTGGAAGCTCAATGTTTAGCAGTTTGAGGAATCGTCATACAGCTTTCCATAGTGGTTGGACCAGTTCACATTCCCACCAACAGTGTAGAAGAGTTCCTTTTTCTCCACTTCCTTTCCAGCATTTGTTGTTACTTGTATTTTTGATGTGTACCATGCTCACAGGTGTGAGTTGGTATCTCATTGTGGTTTTGATTTGCATTTTTTTGATTATAAGTGATGTTGAACATTTTTTCATGTATCTGTTGGCCATTTGCTTTTCTTCTTTGGAGCTCTTCTGCCCATTTTTTTTTTTACTGGGTTATTGGCTTTGTTTTTGTTGAGTTGTGTGAGTGCCTTGTAAATGTTTGTTATCAGTCCTTTATCGGATGTATTGTGTGCAAAGATCTTTTCCCAGTTGGTAGGGTGTCTGTTAGTTTTGGTTAGTGTCTCTTTTTCTGTGCAGAAGCTTTTTATTTTGATGTAATCCCATCTGTTTATCTTGTCCTTCACTTCCTTCGCTGTGGGGGATTTGTCTTTCATGAATTTCCTGAGATGTATGTCGTGTAGAGTTTTGCCTATATTTTCTTCTGTAAATTGGATGGTTTCAGGTATTATGTACAGGTCTTTTATCCATTTTGAGTTGGCTTTTGTGCAGGGTGTGAGGTAGTAGTCTAGCTTCATTTTTTGCACGTGGCTGTCCAGTTTTCCCAGCACCATTTATTGAATAGACTGTCCTTGTTCCACTGCATTTTATTTGCTCCTTTGTAAAAGATTAGTTGTTCATAGATATGTGGCTTTAATTCTGGGTATTCTCTTCGGTTCCATTGGTCTTTCCGTCTGTTTTTGTTCCAGTACCATGCTGGTTTAATTATTATGGCTTTGTAGTACAGTTTGAAATCAGGGAGTGAAATTTCTCAGTTTTCGTTTATTTTAGTAAGGAGGGCTTCAGCTATGTGAGGTTTTTTGTGGTTCCATATGAATTTCATCAGTGTTCTATCTATTTCTTTGAAGAATGTCATTGAGATTTTTATTGGAATAGCATTGAATCTGTAAATTGCTTTTGGTAGGATTGCCATTTTGATAATGTTAATTCTTCCAATCCATGAACAAAGGATGCCTTTCCATTTTCTTGTGTCTTCTTCTATTTCTTTCAACAGTGTTTTATAGTTTTCTTTGTATAAGTCCTTTATGTCTTTTGTTAGATTTATTCCCTTATATTTGATTTTTTTGGTTTCGATTTTGAAGGGGAGGGATCCCTTAATTTCTTCTTCTTCAGATTGGGTGTTTACATAGAGAAATGCTACTGACTTTTGTGCATTGATTTCATATCCTGCTACTTTGCTGAACTGGTCTATAATTTTGAGTAGTTTTTCTATGGAGTTTTTAGGGTTTTGTATATATATAATCATATCATCTGCAAATAGAGACAGTTTAATTTCTTCTTTTCCTGTTTGGATCCCTTGAGTGTCTTTCTCTTGTCTAATTGCTCTGTCTAGGACTTCCAGTATTATATTGAAAAGAAATGGTGAGAGTGGACATCCTTGCCTTGTTCCTGATCTTAGGGGAAAGGCCTTCAGCTTCTCACCGTTGAGGATAATATTGTCTGTGGGTTTGTCGTATATGTCTTTTATTATGTTGAGGTATGTTCCTTCTATCCCAAGGATTTCAAGGGCTTTTATCATAAATGGCTGTTGCACTTTGTCAAATGCTTTCTCAGCATCTATCGATATGATCATATGGTCTTTATTTTTGTTGATGTGTTGGATTACATTGATTGATTTTTGGATATTGAACCATCCTTGTGTCCCTGGAATGAATCCCACTTGGTCACGGTATATTATCTTTTGGATGCATTGTTGGATCCTATTGGCCAAGGTTTTGTTAAATATTTTTGCATCAGTATTCATTAGGGAGATAGGTCTGTAGATACCTTTTTTTTGTATTGTCTTTGTCTGGTTTTGGTATTAGAGTAATATTTGCTGCATAGAATGTGTTTGGTAGTACTCCTTCCTTCTCCATTTTTTTTGAAAGAGTTTGTGTAATACAGGGACTATTTTGTTTTTGAATGTTTGGTAGAATTTGTTTGTGAAACCATCTGGTTCTGGGCTTTTGTTTTTGGGGAGGTTTTTAATTACTGTTTCAATTTCACTGCTTGTGATTGGTCTGTTTGGGTGTTCTATATCTTCTTTGTCTAGTTTTGGGTGATTGTATAGTTCTAGGAATTTGTCAATATCCTCTAGGTTGTTGTACTTGTTTCCGTATAGTGTTTCATAGTAATCTCTGATTATTTTTTTTTATTTTTACTGTGTCCGTTGTGATTTCTCCTCTTTCATTTCTGATACTATTTATTTGTGTATTCTCTCGTTTTTTCTTTGTAAGCCTGGCTGGTGGTTTGTCTATTTTTTGCTTATTTTTTCAAAGAACCAGCTTTTGGTTTTGTTGATCTGGATTTTTTTTTTTTTAATTTCCATTTCTTTTACTTCTGCTTTGATTTTTATTATTTCCTTTCTTAAACTGGATTTTTTTTATTGTTCATTTTCTAGTTCTTTGAGATGTGAGATTAAATTGTTTCTTTGGGTTGTTTCTTGTTTTTTGATGTGAGCTTGAAATTCTATATATTTTCCTTTTATTACTACTTTTGCGGTGTCCCAGACATTCTGGAAAGTTGCGTCCTCATCATTCAGTTCTAGATATTTTTTAATTTCTTCCTTGATCTCTTCATTGATCCATTGGTTTTTCCAGTAAGGTGGGCTTCAGTCTCCATGAGGTTTCCAGTAATGTGAGCTTCAGTCTCCATAAGGGTTTCTTTTTTTCTTTTTATGGTTTATTTCCAGTTTGACTCCTTTATGATTGGAGAAGAAGGCTGGTACGATTTTGATCTTAGTGTATCTGTTGAGGTTTGTTTTGTGGCCTAATATGTGATTGATCCTGGAGTATGTTCTGTGTGCACTTGAGAAAAATGTGTAATCAATTTTTTGAGGATGAAGTGATCGATAGATATCTGTTAATCCCATGTGGTCTAGGTCCTTATTTAGAGCTTTAGTGTCCTTGTTTATGTTTTGTCTTGTTGATCTCTCCAATAGTGAAAGTGGGGTGTTGAAGTTTCCTACTATGTATGTATTTTCTTTAATGTCTGTTTTCAGGGATGATAATAATTGTCTGATATATTTTGGTGCTCCCCCAATTGGGGAATATATGTTGATGAGTGTTATATTCTCCTGTTTTACTGTCCCCTTTATCATGATATAGTGACCAGCTTTGTCTCTTTTTACCTTCTTAAGTTTGAAGTCTATTTTATCTGATATAAGTATAGCTGTTCCTGCCTCTTTTCTTGGTCCATTTGTTTGTAGGATTGTTTTCCATCCGTTAACTATTAATGTGTGTTTATCTTTTGCAATTAAATGTGTTTCTTGCAGACAGCAGAAGGTTGGGTTCTGTTTTTTGATCCATCCTGCTATTCTTTGTCTTCTAATTGGCGTGTTTAGTCCATTTACATTTAGAGTTAATATTGATATACTGTCATCCATATTTGTCTTTTTGTTTACCTTTTTGTGATTCTAATACTTACCTTTTTCCGTATTTCCTGGTCTTTCCTCTGTTGGTTTTGTCTTCAAGGTTTCTTGTAGTATTTTTTGGAGTGGGAGTTTGGTAGTGATGAATTTCTGTAGTTTCTGTTTGTCAGAGAAGGTCCATATTCTGTCTTCATAGAGGAAGAAGAGCTTTGCAGGGTAGCATATTCTTGATTGACATTTGTTGCCAAGTAGTATGTTACATATGTCTCTCCATTCTCTTCTTGCCTGTAGTGTTTCTTCAGAGAAATCTGATGTCAGCCTGTTTGGTTTTCTTTTATAGGTTAATTGTTTCTTTGTTCTCGTCATTTTCAATATATTTTCCTTCTCTTGAATTCTCGATAGATTTACTATCATTTATCTTGCTGGGTTTTTTTCTTTCGTTGTGATAATTTGGAGATCTTTTGGCTTCCTGTATGTCTATTTTTATTTCCTTTTTCATATTTGGAAAGTTCTCTTCAATTATCTCCTTGAGAGGTTTCATTGTTCCTTTGTCTCTCTCCTCTCCTTCTGGGATTCCTATGATTCTGATGTTTCCCTTTTTTTATGGTGTCAGATAGTTCTTGAAGCTTTTCCTTATTCTTTTTCCTTCATTTTTCTTTTTCCTTTCTGTCTTGGTTCTTTCAGTCTCTTTATCTTCCAGAGTGTTTATTCTTCCCTCCGTGTGTTTCAATCTACTTTTCGGGCTCTCTACTAATGTTTTTAAATCCTCCATTTCCTTCAATTTTTTCTTTATGGATTCATTCTCGTTCTTCAGTTCTTCATTTATATTCCTCAGTTCTTTGTTCTTTTCATTTAATGCTATTATTTTTTTGTTGTTGTTATGGCTATTCTGAATTCTTTATCTGTTAGGCAGATGTAATCATCTATGTCCATATTATTGGGTTCTGAAGAGGGATTTTCTTTCTGCAGTGTATTGTTTTGAGGGTCATTTGTAACTTCTTTTCTTCATGTTGTTGGCCTTCTGCTTTGCTCTGATTGTAGCATTCCTGTGCTGTTGGTGCTGGTGGGCATGATTCTTGGTTCTATATGCTGACAAGTGTTTGTGGTTTCCTAATGTCTGAGTTGCCTTGGCTGTGGCTGGGTATCTTCTGGATTTTCTTTTTTCTCTGTTGAATTTCTGTGTCTGTCGTGGCGTGGCTCCAATGTGTTTCTGGTTCCGAGTGGAATTAGGATAGAAGAAGGGGTGGTTTGTACTAAAAAATAAATAAATAAATAAAATAAAAACAAAAATAAAAATAAAAATAAAAATAAAAAAGGCATTGGGCAGATGTAAACTTGGGGAGAGTTTTTTAGTCCTTTCGCTTTTAAATTTTGGAGTTTCTGGGTGGGCCCCCTGCTAAGGTTCAACACCCCCTTTCCAATGTCAGATGCTGCTGTTGTCCTACTGTCGCTGCTGTCATTTTGTAGTTCCTTGGAGTCTTCCTGTTCTTTCTCTCTGCCCCCCCTTTTTATTTTTCTCCTTTCCTCCAGTGTTTGCCTGGGGTCTATCCCTGTCCCTGGGGTTATGCCTGGTGGGGAGGGGTCAAGAGCTCTTGGTCTTAAGTTTCTTTTCTGTTGCTTGGGCCCCACTACTCCACGAGGGGGTGCAGGGGTGGAGGTTGTGGGCAGCTGTTGGTCAGTGTTTTGCCTCCCCTAGATTCTGGGGGGCCACTGTGCAACCTCCTAGAAGTTTGGTGTGGGGCCACGGGGGGTGCTGGCTGTGGTTGCCACCAACTGGAATTTCCTTTCTGCTGCCATCCTGAGTGCCAAGATGCAGACACTTTGTGGAGGAGGGTGTGGTTGGAGACAGTTCCAGCAGGAGCCTGTATCCCAGCAACAGGTATGGGAGGGGTTGTGGTAACTGTCAGTCAGTGGTTCTTCTTAGTAGCCACTCCCCAGGTCAAGTTACCTCCAGTCAGGTTGGAAAAGAGTCCTGGTGGTCAGTGATCAAAGGGTCTGCCTCGATTGGCAGTTTGTGGATTTCCCTAGTAGCCACTACTGGGGTCAGGTTACAGACTGGAGAGGGAAGTGTTTGAGGTGGTCTCAGCAGGAGTGTTTCCTGCCCAGCTGGTTCCTCAGGCCAATATATCACCTAGCAACCAGTGGGGGATTGGGACCCCACAGGGTGCTGGCAGTTTGTCCTCCCCACTAAGATGTTACCTAGCCCCAGGTGGGGGTGGAACACAGTGATCCTTGCACTTTCCTGCACTTCAGAGCTGCCATGCAGGGAAGAGAGGGGGGTCATGGGGTGTGGGAGTGGGGGTCAACCTCCCTGTTGGTTGGCCAGAGCCCTCCAATTCCACCACAGTTTCTAACCTTGTATTCAGCAGCACTCAAGGAAGTCGGTTTGCTCACCTCTCCTTGCTGTTGTTCCTCCGTGTGGGGTCCAATGTCTTTTCTCTTCTCTTTACTCTGACTTTTTGTTTTATCTTTAAGTCTAAAGCACCCACGAGGATGATTGTATTGTGTAGGGCATCCAGTTCTCAGATCAATTCTCAGATCAACTCTTAAAATTAGGGATTTTTCTCTCCATAAATCGATTTTTTGCGGGAGACCCTGATCCTCGCGTCTGTTCCCCATGTTTTGGGGGCGGTCCCAAATATACTTCTTAAAGGTGATGGTGTTCCTCCCTATATGTGAATGCATTTGTTCGGTATGATTGGGTTGAATGTGGAGGGATATTTGAGATGAATATGAGAAGAAAAGAAAACACTCAGAACATGCACTACAGATGAGTTAGTAAACTTTATCAAAACGTCATTTTTATAGTCATCTGCATCTGACAGAAATTGTCAATATAAACACTATTACTTTTAGTATTTTTCAAAGTATTTCCCTTTAACAATTCCAAATCTTCAAATCTTTGGGTAGGGAAAGGGGATTGTAGCTTCAGTAGAGGACATTTATCTTCTGTGTCTCTCAAATTCCATCTGGTTGATTAGGAGCTCTTCAATTTATTTCAAACCTCTCACATGGACAATATTGCCAGGAAGATGCTTCTTGATGTAGAATTTCTAATGGCCATTCAAGTACTCATTGGAAACATTCATCTTCTTTCCTGAAGATGCCATTTTTTGTTCAGAGGAAAAAAAGACTGGATAAATTAGAAAGAGTTTTTAAAAAGGAAAAGATGAAAGACCAGTTTGGAATTAAGGCTGATTGTAGGTATTCCATGGATTTAGAGGATTTGATTGTGCTAGGATTTAAAGGTTGACTTTAGACATTCAAAGGTAGAATATGACTCAGGATATAATAAGATTTTTACGTAGTCTTGGGTACATTCTCTGATGTCTTCATTCCTCACCTGGATACTGAAAAATTTAGAAGTTACACTTAATTGAGTGCATTTGACTTGATTTCACTGAAATGCCATTATTTTATGCTCCTGAAGGCCTGTTGTCAATTAATAGAGGTCTATATTGGCATTTAAGGCCACAATTAAAAGTAAGATAAACTCTTCTAAGTACTTACATGAAAATGAGCTCAATTTAATTCAGTGTATGATCCTCTGAACTCTGAATATCTTTACATGCCTCATTTTCTCTACCTAAAGTACTCCAGAATTATCTCTGCTCCAATAACTAATGTGTGGATGCCTTCATCAACATATTTCAGGTTAAATTGTTCATTATATACTATCATAGAAATCTTGACTTTGAAAAGTTTTCTCCTTATGTTCTCTTCTACTTTTCTCTGTATTGCTCTATTTTAAATTCCTATGCATTTGATTTTAGATGTGACTAGTCTGAAGCTCCTATGGGACCACTAATCCTAGACTCTGCTGGAAAGATGTATGCATAAAGAAATGTTGAAAATTTTAGTATCTTCCTTTATTAAAAAACCTTTAGTGGGCAAAACTAGTATAACTTTAATGCTTAAGTTTTAAGCAAATATCTTTTTTGTTAACTCTGCTTTATAAACATGGATATTGATATAGAAATTTCAAGTCAGCATACTATTGCATCTTAACAAATATGAGGTTCTACCACTTGGTGCTGCATTCTTTATTACCAGTAATAAACACCCAACACCAGAGGAGTTGAGTAATAGAGATTTGATTGTTATCTTTTTTGCTTAAAACTTTTGAGAAAATATGATATTATTATTATTTGTTTAAATATAAGTAAAACCATATTAAAACATATGTGTACTTTTTTGCTTAAAGAGTATTTCAGTAAGTGATTACTGATATTTAAAGCCTACCTCCAGGCCTCCCTGGTGGCGCAGCTGTTGAGTGCTGCACTGTGGAGCTGTCGGCCACACGAGATGCGGGTTCCACGCCCAGCTGGGGAGAATCCCACATGGTGAGGCAGACCTCTCCTGCCTCGCCTGCTGCTCCCCTCAGCAGTGTGTTTCTGATCTGCCTGTTCTGCTCTCCACTCTGTCTCTGGTGAACCCTCTTGCCACCCCACGCCTCTGGCCTCTACCCCAGCTTTATGTGTATAGATAAATAAATCTTAAAAAAAAAAATAAAGCCTACCTCCCATCACATGAAGTAATTAGATACATATTTTTTTTTTCTGTGAACAGTCCTGAGAAGACATTTGATACTCTGAAAATAAATATGTTGTCAAACAGTCTCTTTGACATTTTATGTTTCCACTAGGTGGTTTGGGTTTTTATTTGTGATCCGGATTTTAATTTTGCAAGTGGACAATCCCACAATGAATCCTTACATATGCACTCTGGAACAAAAGTAAGGACTTCAAAATAGAAATTTTTTTTCTTATTTTTTTATTTTTAGAAGGAACAGGGGGAGATAATATATTTGTAAGGGATGAATGTAAATCATGGAGGTCTTGAGTTTGGCTTGGAATCATGGGCTGAATACAACTCACAGAAAACCATGCTCTGTGATAAATGCTCTTTACCAAACCCTCTCCTCCACCCTGAAGCCTAGTCAGTTGCAGACAGAAATCACTAGCCCACAAAGCAACCAACACTGTCTTTCCTACTGGTATCACCTGAGTAGTGAGAACAGTACATGCAGTAGTCTCTGAAAGAAAAGAAAATCAGAAAGCACTGTTGCCTGTATGTCCTCCTGTATTCCTACCTTCCACCTCAATGGCCACCTCACTAGTCCTCCTTCTCAGCAGCACCACTCAAAAGTTCAGTTCATGGCATGCTTGGATATGTAATAAGGTATCTGAGGTATCAGCAGCACAAAAAAAAAGAGGTAAGGAAACTGGCACTTTTAAAAAAAGATTTACTTTTATATTTATGGATACAAGAACTGGGGTGTACAGTGGGGAATAGAACAGGTGGATCTACTGAAATACACTGCCGAGGGGAGCAGCAGGAGGAACAGGAGAGGTCCGCCCGCTGTGAAAATGGCATATGTTTGAACAGCCATTGTGATGCATTCTCTAACAAAGCTGTCTTTTTTATTTTTGTCACCATTTTGAAGGTGACAAAGGTCAAATGAGTGGATATGGCCTCAGGATACAATATGTAACATTGGTTCTAGTGAAAGTAAATAGCCATGTGAGATATTGTCCACGGATATCTAGTGTGGTATCCTGTTTCTAGGACATAGCTGAATAGCCTTAGCCAAAAAATAAAACTGAAAACATAAGTCAAATAAATAGCAAACAGAATGTGGGTGGGGGTGGGGGGCTCAAAGGAAGAAGAAAAAAATCTTGAAAAAAGGTTCTATTATTAAAATCATTTTCTCTTCATCTCCAGCCCCAATTTATCAAGTAGTACAGCAAAATATGTTTGTAAACTGCAGCTAATAGCAATCTATTTACTCATAGGGAAAAAAATAAATCAGAAATTTTGTAATCTTTGTTGGAAGTTTCTATGAGTGATCTTGGTTGAGCACTTTATTTGGAGAAAATTCATGGTCTTACCATACTCTACTTAGATTTTCAAGGGTTTCCCATGGGTTTTGTTGTTGTTGTTGCTGCTGTTGTTTTTTGTTTGTTTGTTTGTTTTTTATTTCTCTGGGGTCTTGAAACCTACAAATGGGACAAGTTTCCCCCACATTCAATGGAGTTCTCTGGAACCCTACAAGCAAAATACAGGCTCTCTTCATTGTTTTTCAGTTTTTTGTAATGAAACATGTTTCCAATTTTCTAATGGAAGGAGAGACAAAAATATTTTTTTGAAATTGTGCAGACAGACACAATGTCATGAGTAATAAGAATTATTAACATTTTCCCATAATATAATGGTATGACAGAGAGAAAGAAATGCAAACACACTTTAGTTCTGCTAACAAAAATGCCATTTAACATTGCTGTGGATCATAAAAATTCAAAGTCTTCCTTGAATAAAAACATAACAGAACAAAACAAAACAATATCATTTCAAAAAATTGTATCATTTCAAACAATAGCTTGGTAATATTATTTTCATTTTCAAAAACCCATATAATCCTATGGATAAAATACTCACTTCTTATTCCCCTCAATTAGCATGTGTCTTAATACAGTTTTAAGTAAGCTCGTTATCCTTTTTTTCCTTAAAAAAAAAAAAAACTACTGCAAACACCAAAATTCTGAAATAGCCGAATTTAAAAATTTGATAGTTAAATAATTGACAACATTCAAAAACAACAATTAAAACTGGTGCCTCCCTGGTGGTGCAATGGGTTAAGCACAGCAGTATGAAGCTATCCAGAGCCACTGCAGCACGGGTTTGATACCTGGCCAGGAAATTCACACATGGCTCAGCAGACCTCTCCTGCCTCGCCTGCTGCTCTCCTCAACAGTGTACTTAGATCTATCTGCCTGTTCTGCTCCCCACTCTGTTTCTGGTGAATTCTCTCACCACCCCACACCTCTTGCCTACACCCCAGCTTGTATGATAAATAAAAAAATCTTTTTAAAAAATAAAATAAAACTGATAAACAATATTATATAAGATCACATCAGACACCTGAAAGGTTTCACACAAATTTTAGAACACCAATATTGATTCATGTGTATGCTAATAGTAAACATTTCCCTCAGGCAATAATATGTCTCATTAAGTTTCAATTTATCAAATAACCTCAATGTTTGGTACTGTCCACTTACTGAATTAGCATTATGAACTAATTTAATGTTGAAAACTGAATGCATTGCTCCATTGTCACACAAAAATTAATCAAATCCCCTCGCTTCCCCATCATGTTAAGAGTTACCCCCAGCTCCAAGGGGTTTATCATAACTAAGTTTTTTTCAGAACAAATGGCACTCCTATACCCACCCGCGCTATGTTCATCTGAGCTCACATCCTGGACTATCATGTATCTCATCCCCTTGCTTCTTCATTTTTTTCTGTTCTGCCTATATTCCTCTCTGCAGCCCTTGTGTGAACCCTTATTCTGTGCTGTCTTCTGTTTACTTTCCTTTTTCCCCACTTTCTCAATCCTTCTCCCTTTTCTTTTTTTCCAATGTGGCATATCCATTCTTCATGTGGAAAGGCTGTCGATGTACATTCACTGTGCTCCCACAGGGATACCTGCATAGCCCTACTTTGTGCCATGAGCTGGTTGCAGCTGATTTAGCCCAGTGAAAGAGGCCATCCTCAGTGCACCTGCACCATTACATTGTGACATTTGTTAACTAGCGACTTGCACTTGAAAACATGTGGCTGGACAATCAATGAAATAAAACTGCAGGAACCTGGATTGTCTATCAAGTTCTTGGGAGTTATTTGGTCAACAAAAGCTTATGATGTAAATCCACCTTCAGGGGTAAATTGAGTCATTTCTCAACCCCCAGAACCAAGTCAGGCAGTATATTTTTCCAAATTGGAAGCATAAGAAGAGTGGGTTTTCTTCCAAAGCATTTTGGAAGGTTAAAACCATTGAAGGAGATCTACCTTTCATTCAACATACTTATCATCTTCAGCAACTAAATGACTAGAAAATGATCACGTCTTTCAGTTTAGAACTTTTAAAAAAAGATACTTTAAGAGCAAACATTTCATGTTGCCCTGCCTATATTTGTACAGGGAGATGGGAAACAATGAGTCCTGGACAGAATTGTTCATATTCTGAGGAAGAAGTCAGGTGATAAAATTCTAAGGTTAATACCACGCAGCACATGGGGTTATTCTAGCATTTCAGGAATAAGAGCTGGAAAAACCACCAGAAAACATTAAAAGTGGTTTCCTTTAAGGAAGGGGCCTGGAGATGGGACTGGACATCTTGTTTTGCATTATTAGCCCTCTGCAGTTCACTAGTTTTTAGCCACCAGCCATAAGTCCTTTCATTCAAAATGATTTCCAAAGAAATAAGTATTCGTAGAGGATATCAATTCGTAGAGGAAATCCTCTTGCATTAGAAATCTGGCCAGTTTAGCTTCAGAATGAAGACAGAGAGCATGGGATATCTCCTGAAAGGCAAGGAGAAACTGCTAAGGTTGGCTTCTCCCATGGACAGGACAGTGTGTCCTGAACAGGAGACAGAGGAGGGTTTTCACTGCACACAAGCCTATTTTAAAATGTCTGAAAGGTGCAAATATATTAGCTGCTAAAAAAAAATGTTTTGGAGGATGAGAAATGGACATGAGTTCTAATATATCTGAAATTATTCTTTTTTTATATAAATGTGTTAAAATGGACACGTCATAATGAATCACACAAGTGTATTCTTCAAAGCCAGTGTGGCCAAAGGTCATCCATCAAGAGACCGGAGGAAGGCTATGCAGTTTGCTTTACTATTCATGGAATTTAAAATTTTCCAAAATAAAATTGGAGGAAGAATATCATAAAATTAAAATGATACACACGTGAGGCTTAGAAAAATCCTGGGGCTCAAGATACATCCTGAACTATAAGATCAGAAAATCTGGGGGAGTGGGACCCAGCCATTAGTATTAAAAAATAAACCTCCCCAGGGCCTACCTGGTGGCCTAGGGGTAAAATCTCAGTGCTACCACCACTATGGCCCATCTTGATGGCCTGAGTTGGATCCCTGACCAGGTAACTAACCAACATGGCATACCAGACCTCTCCTGTCTTGCTCGCTGCTCCCATCATCCATCTATTTCAGTAGATCCCCCTGTTCTGCTTCCTTCTCTGTCTCTAGTGAATCCTCTCATCTGCCCCACAACTTTGACCTGCACCTCAGTTCTTCTACACAAAAAAATAATAAAACCTTTAACAATAAATAAATCTTCCCAGATTCTGACTCGCAGTAATGGTTAAAACCAGTGTTCCACTGTTCATTATAGCTAGGACATGGAAACAACCCAAATACCCAAAAATAGATGATTGGATCAAGAAGATGTGGTACATATACACAATGGAACACTATTCAGCATTCAAAAAAGATAAACACATGCAATTTGCAGTGATGTGGATGGAACTAGAAGGGGTCATGCTCAACGAAACAAGCCAAAAGGAAAAAGAAAAATATCGAAGGTCTCACTTACAACAGGAATATAGGGGAATCAAATAAAAGAGAGACATTTAGCGAGAGAGGGGGAGGATAGGAGCTCAGAATGGGGGAGAGGGGAGCACGGGAGACTGTAGTGATGGTTCACAGGTGAATTGGTGGTGGGAAACCTATGGGGAACACACATAATGTAAAAGACATAAATAATAACAATAAAAAAGTGATACATCTGCCAAAAATAAATAAATAAATACAACCAGTGCTACAGAGCATCTCAAAGGGTCATTTTGATTTTGACTTTCTATAATAAAGTAATTCCCTGTCTCTGCAAAGTAACGTCCAAGACACCTGGAATGACTTGTAAATCATTTTCTAAATAAATCATAAGAGTAATGAGAAAAAACACAGTTATGTATTAGGAACAAGAGGGTATATTTGCTAAAGGAAACAAAATAATATTTCTCTCACTGATAGTCAAGTTTGGTTTACTAATGTCACCTGTGCTTTTAGAATTTAATTTGATCTTGCTGAGTTTTAAAAAATTCCCTCACCCTGTTCTGCACTGAAAGAGAGTGACTTCAAAGAAAGAACATGGTCAGTTTAATAGCCAATGAGAGAAAGTTCTAAGTTTTTCAGTATCCTGGGAAAGCTGTAATGTTAGGAGTTTGATATTAGGAAATCTCTGGGGATGGTGATATAGTTAGAGGGCCCCCATTCCTCTACTCAGTCGTTTCTCTTTTTTTCAGACTGCCTCTCACTCAAGTCAGGGAGACTTATCCAGAGATAAATGAAAAGGTCCCTGCCTGTCATTCCTCTTTAATAATGAGGAAGCTTCTATCTCAGCAGCTGCTCTCAGGTCTCATTGGTCACAGTTGAATCAGAATATATTTATAAACCAACCAATGATTTGGCAAAGGAAATAAGACCCCCCAAGGAGGGCTCACATCCCAGCGGTCTCTATGTGCTTCCACATGTACACATCTCTGAAATTAATTTAATAAATGATTTCTCTTTTATTCCAAAATGCTCTGATTTGGTAAGTAGTCCCTGTATCCATGTACAATCTTAAATGGGTAATTTCAAGAACACAAGGAACTCTGCTTGGACATAATAATTATAATGTGTAGTCTTTACAACCTTTTATTATAAACTCAAGTACATGCAGGTATTTACACTGTGTAGAGACTGTCTTTCAAATTATTCAGGAGACAGATGAACTGCATAGTACACGGTATTGGGGTTATTTAGTAGATGTTGGGGGAAACATGAAGTCAGAGCTGCACTTAACATAATACTTAAAGATAAAACTGATATGAAAAATCTAAATATTAAAAAACCAAGTCATAGAAGCACTGGAGAAACTACCAGGGAATATTAAAATAATCTTAGAGCTGGAGAAGTTTCTTTATTTACCTAGATACATCATTCAGAAACTCTAAAATATTTGCCTGGCAAAAAAAAAAAAAAATACCAGAAACAAAATCAAAAGACAAGAAAATCAAAGGACAAAAAACTTAGGGGGGAGGGAAGAAAAGGGCAGCTCACATAAAAAAAAAAATCACTAATTTATCTCAAATAAAATAAGTCAAATCAGTCAGAAAAAGGCCAAAATTCTGATATAAAACTGCCAAAGACAGATGATAGTCTATGAAAAAGGAAATTCAGGGCTCTCCAAAAAAAAAAAAAAAAAAAAATCAAGCAGCCTTCCTCATGCTAAAGGATACACAAAATAAACTGCACTGAGTTGCTGACTTTTCAACTATTAAATGACAAGTGAACAAAAAATTGATGACATAGCATGTGGGCAAGACTGTGGTGAGATAGCCATTTTCATGTCCATCTAATTATTAGCCACGACACCCTTTAGGCTCTGCTTGCAATAAATTATCATGCAGACACACTCACAAATGTGCGAATATCTCAGCATTATTTGTAATGTCAAAAGAGTAGAAACAACCTAAGTGTCCATCCACAGGGGAATAACAACATAGAGACATAGATGACAGATCATGGTCCTCTGATCTTAATGAGGAGACTGATATGAAATGAACTTCATGCTGAGCTGTATAAATGTACAGAGATTGTGGCATATGTTATCTGTTGTACACTAAAGAAGAAACAATATACACATGTTTTAGATTTTATATGCAAAAATATTTCTGGGAACACAGACAAGAGGTTGGTATGATTTGCACTTTGAGGGACTCTGGTATACAGGGGAAATTTAATCTCCTCTGCATCTTGAGTAAATTTTGACTTTGAATCTTACAAATTTAACTTATTGAATACAATTAAATTATATACAACCCCCTCACAAACTCATTCTTAATTTATATATACAGTAATATGTAATGTGTCATTATTAAGAGAAGATTGGGGGGCACCCTGGGACACCCAAACCTGTCTGCTGTAAATTGGTTCTGACATTTACCACATAAACATAAAACACAACATAGTGTGTAAGATCTTCAATAGAAAAGAATTTTAATAGAATTAAGGTGCCATAGAGAGAAGATAATAGTTTCCAGTTAAACACCCAAAGGTACCCAGCCCTTCATAGATAAATGCCCAGAAAGTCAATGTTGGCCCAGAGAGGGGCCACTGAGGTCCCAAAACTTAGTACAATTCTAAAGCACCTTCTGATGGGCAACCATAGGAAAGGGGCAGAAGGGATCAGACAAGCTTTGAAGGAAAAAAGCAAAATTTAAATGTCAAGATAAAGGCCGGCTTTGTGTAACTACCCAAGGGCCTCTCACCCAAGTCTCTTTCAAGTATCTCCTTCCATGTCCCTCAAGTCCCTGGTGCTAGTCCAAGATAAAGAAGAAAGCAAGGCTTTTTGTTTCTGTGCTCCATGTGCCTCCTCCAAGTCTGTTATCAAAGACCTTGTTAGTGTCCCCTCCCTGCTCAGCTCCACTCTTCCTTAGGTGGGGCAGGGAACGGGGAACATCCCTTATGGGGATTACACTGTCAAAGCATAACATGATATCCATATTGACAGCCACTGTGGGTCCTCATGTGTGTGCCAGCCTGCACATGTCACCTTATTTAATTGTTACCAAAAGAGGAATGTCATCAAGGGGTGGCTTAGAGGGACTTTACCACATACTTCCCGTTCTCACTCGATCCTTTCACAAGTCCTCCAAATAAACTTACAACTTAAGTGTAAAAAGAGTTTATTATGGTAACAGCTGCTCTCAGAAACTCCACTTCCCAAACTGTCTATGTCCAGGGACATACCAGATCATACCACCTGTATCATTGCATCAAGCTTAGTGGTCAGAGAACACTGGTTTCTAGAACCTTCCAGTCCCCTCTTTCTCCCCATGATGATGGTCTGCCCTGTTGCCTGGCACCGGTTTGCATTGGAGGCCCAGCGCTCCTCAGGATTCCGGACACTTGCGCTGTCACCCCAGGACACTGGCTACTCAGGCAGAGTCCTGGGGCCCTATGGAGCCAGTGAGTTCCTGCTGCCGGACTCCCCATGGCTCCCCGGCAGGTGCTGGAGAGGCCCTTGGCTGCTCTGTGTGCTGTGTCAGGAGTCTTCACACCAGTCTGGAGTTTCCTAGGAACTCCTGGTCTGTGTCACCCTCATAGATCTTGTGGTGAATAGCAATCTGGTGGTAGAAAGATCAGAGCAGCTGTCCAGAGAATCTCAGGCCTGGGTGAAAGCCTATGTGAGTCCAGGACTAGACCAGACTAAGCACACAAGTTAAGGAAGCCCTGGCAGAGGCAAGGCCTCCCACTCTGCAATTACTTTGCTTGGTCACACTTAAAAAAATCCCAGCTAACGTGTTACTTGTGAAAGTCTATCTTGCTGAACCCCAGTGAACCCAGGCCCCCAAGCTTTCTTTTTACAGGTGGCTGCAGGTGCACCTCCATAGACAGATTCAGATCCTTGTGGATGCAACAGAAGCCCACCCATCCTGAGTGACCAGGCTGAAGACACTGCAGAATCAAATGTGACAGCTGGAGAAGACCCTTGTGCCGGGTGTGAATAAGAACCAGGTTCTGCAGCAATGTCTGGAGTCACTCTCCCAGGAGAGGGAGGGGTAAATGCAAAGCATGCGAGCCTTGCAGGTACAGGGAGCTAAATGGGAGCACTGCCACACACCCATGCATCAAGTGCTCAGGGACAGAGGGCACCAGCTGCTCACTTTGGCCCACACCATCCTGAGCATCCTTGAGCTGTCTGATCTCTCTGAGGAAGAGCAGGTGCAGCTGGGCTCCTTAGGATAGGCAGACAGTGAAGCCGCAGGCTCTCATCTCCTGGGCTCTCTGTACAAAGAAGATCTGGATCTGGTCCTCTGGACTGTAAATGCCCTTATGAGGTCAGCAGGAGAGAGAGAAATCTTTCCCAAACTGGTTATGGAACATCACATGAAGTGAACTGGCAGGTAGAGAGCCATAGGGCTGAGCAGGCCTCTCTGCAGTCTGAGAACTGGAAGCTCAGCGGTAACATTCAGAAGATTCCACTGACTCTCCAGATGCTGTCTGAATTACATCAGGACTTTGTCTGAGAGTTGCTGAGAACATCAGTGCAGAAAGAATCCCACCACCCAACCATCCGAACTGAGGATCCCAACATGCGTGCAGCAGATCCAGGACTCAGCCTCTACAGGAAGATGGTCAGCAACATGGAGGAAGAGTTGGAGAGGACCATCCTTTTCTGGGCAGTGTGCAGGGCCTTGACACTGTGGATCTCTGTGTGAAAAGCAAATGACTGGAAAATCAGTCATAAGCGACTGTAGGACAAAGCCCGATGGAAAGATCTGTGGGACCTAGGACATTACAAGTAACTGTTTATCATGTCACACAGCACCCCAGGTGTGGTAGCTTGAAGCATCTCCAGAGCGGGGCATTGAAAGTGGATACACAAATGCTTGCGTCGTGCAGGGCAAAGACAATGTGGACCACTGGGTGTACCTGGGGTCTACCTGTAACTTTAGAGAAGATTCACATTGAACAATATATAGCATGTTCCAAGACTCACCCCATCAACCTTTTGCTTACACAGTCCAGGTGTTGAGAGGACAGATGCCCCTGACACGCTGGCTGATTGACATCATTGGACCACTACCTCTCTCTGGTAGACAATGTTGGGTCACCTGTGTGGACACTGCTACCAGCTTATTAGCTGCTTTGGACACGTGGACCAAAAGGCAGTTTTGGTAGCATTGGCGAGTATATGTGCCCCATATGGATATCTGCAGGAACCCATTTTACAGGTACACAAGTGCAACAATGATCCAAGGACATGAGCGTGGAGTGGAAATTCTGTGCACCCACAATCCCAAGACTTCAGGGATCGTAGAGCGCTACAATGGCTTGCAGCAGCAAGGACTGAGAGCTATGGCCCCCACTCCAACACTGGCCTTGTGGAGCTGACACCAGTGGGATCAGGACGTGTAGCAGACACTAAACTAGAGGAGCAGGAAAGGCAGGCTGGCTCCTGTGCTGCACAGCGACACTGCTTCCACCCAACTGCAAATATGAACTTCAGACATTTTGCTTAAGCCTGGTTTTGTGTAGTAGGGCAGTTTTACTGCCAGCCCTGACTAGGTTGGACCAAGGACTGTAGAGGGTACGGCCCTCTACAGTAAAGGATCCCCGTATACATTAGATGGTCCTGTTAGCCACTTGGGGATATGGCCTGGAGGCCAATCCAAAAATAATAGCTTGGGTAATTGGGCAATGAGCCCCTCGGGTATCTTATATCTTTTTTTCTTTGGATTTGATACAAGATATCTTATTACATTAGTTACAGCTTTCACTAGGTGCCTCGTAGATGTGACAATTTCTCAATCTTTCCTTGTTACTGAAGACCCTGATAATTGTGAGGAAGAAAAAATATTTTTAGTGTGTCTCAATCACATTTTTTTTCCTAGAGTTATTTTTTTTTAATATGATTATACCTGAGTTATCAGTTTGGGAAAAAAAGGATTAAAGCTGAAGTGCTGTTTTCATCACATTATTTCAAGTGGACATGTTATCAACATAACATGTCTGTTGATTTTGACCTTGATCACCTGACTGATATGTGTTTGACAGATTTATTTACAGCAAGGTTACTCTTCTGTTCTCTTTGGAAGAAAATCACAGCTAATATTTTCACATGAGTGAAAATTATGCTTCCCATCATTGAGAACAGATTATCAACATAACTTTTGTGGAACTCTTCTGCACGGAGATTTCCATTCTACCCTACATCTTATTTTTTGAAGTTATATTATTATTTGCATATACTCATGATTATCAAAATTTAGATTAAATCTCATAATTATGGATTTTGTTGCTCAAACTGTTTAAACCTTAGTCATTGGAAGCTGTTTCATTTCCCTCAAGTCTCTTTGACAAATTCACGTCAATGAATTCAAAGATGTTCTAGGCTTGTCTTGTGTATCTTCCTCTACAATACCAAAAGCTCCTTTCTCCAAGGAGTCCTCATTTCTTTTATGGGAAAATGATATTGAATAGCAAGAACTAGGTGCTGACATGTTCATTTTTACCAGGAATAGTTTTATTTTATTTTTCAGACCATAATTATATTTGTATTTATTTGCTTGTATTAAAATAACATTACATAACAGCTATATATGTTTAAATTGTAGATTGTTATTAGTCAACATGTGTACATCAAATTAAGTTTACCACTAGAGGTTCAAATCTATTCCTCACCACAGCATTATCCCCTTTTACCTGATTACCCACCATTCTTCTTGCAACCATCAATGGGTCTTACAGCCCAAAAGTTTATTTGTGTTCTATTTGGCTCATTTGTTTGTTTCCTCTACATGCCAGCCATATTATTAGTGAAATCATATAGTGCTTGTCTTTTTTCTGTCTGACTTATATCAGTAAGGTTCATTAGTTCCTCTCAACTAACAAAGGGAAGGGATATATGTCCACATAAAAATTCATGTCTATACACATATCTACAGTATACATATATGCAACCATATGTATTGACTCCAATTGTAATTCCTACTACGTGGACCATTCTAGATTCCTCCATTTGCTTCTCTATAAACTTCCAGTCTGTAATTAGAAACCTGACTCCCAGCATTAAATATCAATTTCCTTAGTTATTTAATTTTGCTTTTTTTTTTAAGATTTATTTTTATTATTGGGCCTCCCTGGTGGCACAGTGGTTAAGTGCTGCGCTGTGGAGCTGTCGGCAGCAGCCATGCGAGTTCGACGCCCAGCCGGGGAGAATCCCACATGGTGCGGCAGACCTCTCCTGCCTCACCCACTGCTCTCCTCAGCAGTGTATTTCTGATCTGCCTGTTCTGCTCCCCACTCTGTCTCTGGTGAAGCCTCTCGCCACTCCACACCTCTGGCCTGTACCCCAGCTGTATGTATAAATAAATAAATCTTAAAAAAAAAATCTGTACCCATCGTATTTCTAAAAAAAAAAAAAAAAGATTTATTTTTATTTATTTATTTATGCATACAAGAACTGGGGTTAAGCCAGAGGTGCAGGGGGTGAGAGGATTCATCAGAGACAGAGTGGGGAGAAGAACAGGTAGTTCTACTGAAATACACTGCTAAGGGGAGCAGCAGGTGAGACAGGAGAGCTCTTCTTCTCCATGCGAGTTAGATCCCTAGCCCAGGATCAAAATCATGCTGCAGTGGCTGGCTGGTGATAGCTTGATAGTGCTGACATGTAACCCCTGTGCCACCAGAGAGGCCTTAATTATTTTAATTTTGATGTGCAGAACCTAACTCCCACAGGGAAACATTATCAACTAGAGTACAGGGCATACACATTCAATGATAGTTTGTCTTTATTCTTAAGTTGCTCTCATTTCCAAAGTTATTTCGGTCAATCCATTCCTTCTATAACTTGCAGTGAAGTTGTTCCAGACAATTGTAAAGCAGATAGTTTCTGTTCATATCATTTCCTGGAATACTCTAACTCCTGAATGACTTTTTAAAAATTAATTTACATACATTAATGCTCAATCTTTGTGCTGTGCCATTCATTCCTATCAAAAAATGTAGATTTTTTGTTAGTATACCTATCAAAACTTACATTTGGATTGGAATCCACATACATAATGGATTACAACTCAGATAGTAAAAGAAATATATATATATATATATATATATATATATATATATATTCTTTACTTTTGCAACAAGGAACTGGAGGGAATTAGGCTAAATGAGATAAGTCAGAATGATGAAGATAAATATTGGGCCACGTTACTTACATGTGAAATATAGAAACAAAGTGTATAATATAAAAACAAAGAGTAAGATAAAACCAAACCAAAACAAACCCTAGGAGTTAGACTGTAGAATAAAGTTTACCAAAGAGGGATGAAGAGGAGGGAGAGAAAAGTGGGGATGCCCAATGACTAATGTGGAGAACTACAATGCTTTGTGATATGTGTGGTGTGTTAACACACACATGAAGGATGTGATACTATAACTCTAAATCAAATAAATAGTTGTAAGTCAATATAACCACAATGGAAAAATGATAAAATACTAAACAGTTTTGTTTATAATAAGAAATTAATGCAAATATTTGACCAGACAAATATTATATTTTTAGTTAAAATATCCTCCAAACTGTAAATCATATTGTGCAGCAAAATCAGTGTTTATCACTTTACTTATTTGTTTTGATCTGTATTTCTATACTATTTATGTTCCAACACATATTCATTTGAAGGTTAACTATGTGAACAAAAAACTTACACTTTAATCATAAAGGTGAAAACTACCAAAGAATAATTAAATGAACATTATGGAGCCTCATCTTAAAAACTCCAACAACATAAATTAGGAATTAATCTGCTTAATAGACTTCAAATATATTGAAAATTGAGGCCTGATTTAATGAGCTGAAATATCATCTAAATATTTTAACATATTAAAAATAAAATATTTTAATGTTATAACTTAAATTTGTCATATGAATTTAGATAACTTACTCATGAGAAATAGTCTGTCATCCAAATAAATAAAGAAACCAATAAATATGAGTAGGCCTGTGACTAATTTTCAGACATTGCTAAGAACAGTATTTAAAACAGTGCCAAGGACAGTGCCTAAGTTGGGGGTCAGGTCACTTTCTGTGGGTTCTCACCTATGCACAGACAAGATCAAAACCACTCAGGCTCAGGGAAAGACAACAATGGATTTTATTTAACAAACAGGAGATTGGGGAATCAAAGAATTTGTTAGGCCACAAGTGTCCAACTGTCTCACCTCAGATAGTGTCAGCTATGTCCAGGAGCCCCAAACAAAGACTGTTTGTGGAAGATGGTGCTGTCCTGTCAATGAGAGCCTGGAGCTGGGGCAACACACCAGTAAGCAGAGGGTCAGGATTCTACTTACTGTAGCAGTTGGAGGTGCTCACAAGAGGGGCTATTGAGGTGTCAGCAATAGTCAGGTCTGAAGGCTGGGCTGTACTCTGGACACTGGATTTGAAGGCAACAGAGGCAGCAGCACTGAGAGGCATTACCAGATGATCAGAAATGTTGGTGAACACTCAAAGGTGGCTGACAGAGTACTAGTCACTGATGAATAGTGTCAGTCACCAGGATGTAGTGTCAGAGACACCAGTGTTACAGCTCTTTGTGAGCTATTGTTATGAACCAAGACCCAAGAACAGATTGAGACACTGGGCTGATGCCAACGGTGTTCTTTGCATAAAGTGTCAGAGGCAGCTTGGGAACCATTGCAGTGGCAAGGTCTCTGTGAAGGCCTCTGGAGATCTGGAATCCTACAGAGGTCTGGAAGTCTATACAGGTCTGCAGAGGTCCTGGAATCTTTGGGGCTCTGCAGAATCCCACGAAGATCATCAGCTAGATGTTCCTTCAGAGGCCATCTGCTGAATCCTTGTTTTGCAGGCTAACTTCTGAGTGAATTCCAAGCTGTCTCTTGCCTTGCTTATATCGTCTTCGGTGTGCCCCCCACCCCCAAGCCTAGTTGGACCATTTTTTATCCTAATTGATTGATTGGTGCTGTTAAGCATCAATAAACTCACTCCTATTTTCAATCCATGTAATGAGCTCAAGCCCTTGACAGACAACTGGAGAACTTGAGCCTGATTGGGCCATTTAAGATCTTGGAACCATTTGCATTTCCTCTTTGGAAAAGTGTCTTTTAAGTACTTCTGCCCATGTTTTGACTGGATTGTTTACTTTGTTTTTGTTGAGTCGTGTGAGTTCTTTGTATATCTTTGAGCTCAATCCTTTGTCAGACATATGGAGTGCGAAAATTTTCTCCTAGTCAGTATGGTGTCTCTTTGTTTTGGTCAATGTTTTTTTTGTCTCCAAAGAGGAAATGCATATGGCCAACAGGTATATGAAAAAGTGTTCAACATCCCTCATAATCAGGGAAATGCAAATGAAAATCACAGTGAGATATCACCTTATACCAGTGAGAATGACCCATATTAAAAAAACAGGCAACAACAAATGTTGACAAGGATGTGCCAACATCCTTTGCTGGTGGGAATGCGAGCTGGTCCAACCACTATGGAAATCTGTGGGGATGTTCCTCAGGCTACTAAAAATGGTGCTACCATATGACCCAGCAATTCCACTCCTAGGGATCTTCCCAAAGGACACAAAAACATTAATTCAAAAGGATACCTGCACCTCTATGTTTATTGCAGCACTATTTATAACAGGTAAGACTGGGAAACAACCCAAATGCCCAAAAATAGATGACTGGATCAAGAAGTTGTGGTATATATACACAATGGAATACTACTCAGCAATCAAAAAGGCAAACCAATATATGTGCAGCAGCATGAATGGAACTAGAAGGGATTATGCTTAGTGAAATAAGTCAGAAGGAGAAAAAAATATTCAGATGGTTTCACTTATAGGAGGAATATAGGTGAACTAAATAAGGGATCAGAGAAAAAAATAACAATAAACGAACAAATAAATAAAGCACAACAAGGCAAAACAAAAATAAACTGACAAATATAAACCAGAGACATCCTGCAGGGAAGGAGGAGGAAGAGGCCCAAAATGAGGACAGGAAGAACACAAAGGAATATGGTCACGGTACATGGATGAATTGGTAGTGGAAATTCTAGGGAGATTACACCTGGGAAAATAAAACATTGTACAAAAATGAACAATTATGTTTTATATATATTAAAAAATAAATAAATAAATTTAAAAAATAAAACAAAAAGATCTTGGCACCAGATTTTAAAGAGAAAAGCCCTGGGCTTGCACAGACTCCACCTGCCCTGATCTCAGAGCAGGTTCATTTGCTGTGGGCGCCTAAGAGTCATGTGGGATCCAGCCTCAGTGAAGCTGGAGACACCATGAGACACACTGAACCCACCGCCCCTTCAGTGGAGTTGGGTTTAACAATTCAGTATCTTTGCATCAGTGCTGGGTTGTAGACCCTAGGGACTGAGGGCAGACTTCCAATGGGAGCCCTCCATTTGGCCAGGCACTCTGCAGGCCTCTACTGTGGGAACCCCAGGGTTAATTTGATCTGCGGCCCCATTAGGGCTGCATGACCTGGGGTGGCAGGGCTGGGAACCACCAGTGCTGCATCCAGCAGCTTTCAGAGCAGCCTGAGCATTGCCCACAGGAGTAATTTCTGGGGCTTGCTTAGGGGTTCCATCAAGGCTGCTTATGCTGCGGCAGAAAGTGTGAAAACACCTGCAGCTGGTGCTCAAGCAGAAGCTGCACCAGGGGAAGGTGCTGTCCACAAATAGCATGATAAGGTGGCAGTCAGGAAACTCCCCTTGCTTCCACTGCTGCTTCTACCATCCTCAGAGTGGTATGGGGTGGCTACCAGACACCCCCACCCCACTGCCAGAGTCCCACACTGGGGATGGTGGGACACCACTGTTGCTTTCACAGTGGCCCGTGCCAGCCCATAGCCTGCACATATTGTGTCCTGGGGAGGGAGAAATGTCTTAGGAGGCAGCTTAAAGCAGTGCACATCAGCCCCCCAAAAGCAGGAATAATCCAGCACTCAGGCTGTTAAGAAAACGTGGTCACACTTGGTGATTTGCACCACAAGGATACAATTTCAATATGAAGATTCAATAATATTCATAGCGTTCTAAAATGTTACATGAGTGGGGTTATAAAATGTTTATTCCATGTTTTTCCCCAACCTTCTAATATATAGTTATGAAAGTTAGATATAATGAGATCTACTAAAGTCAATTTTGGAAGAAAAAAAATGTGAAAAAGCAGCTAACTTTACTAATTTTCAAAAATAAGGTAAAAACTGAAAGCCCTCAGAGAGAAGTGAATAAATAGAAGTCAGCACATATGGAATATGCAGGAATTTCAAAGGACTCTCTTACAGAGAAGTACCTTCAACAAATCTAACGTTTCAAAATAATGTATACATGTGGGAAGTGTTTTGTGACCTGATTGTATTTCTTTGACTTGTGCGTTTGTCATCTTTAGTTTGCGGATGACATAACCACCAATTTACCAGGGAAGGTTTAACTGCAAGTGTGAAATCACTCTCTGCCTTCTTTTATTTTTGACTATCTAGTAACACTTTTTAAAAAAGATTTATTTATTTATGCATACAAGCTGGGGTTCAGGCCAGAGGCATGGGGGTGGGGGGAGGCGAGAGGGTTCACCAGAGGCAGAGTGGGTAGCAGAACAGGCAGAGCTACGGAAATACACTGCTGAGGGGAGCAGCTGGCGAGGTAGGAGAGGTCTGCTGCGCCATGTGGGAATCTCCCCGGCCAGGAGTCAAACTCACATCGAGAATGCCAACAGCTCCACAGGTTGAACTGCTGCACCACCAGGGAGGCCCTGACTATTTAGGAACACTTTATAAACAAGTCCAAGAAACTTGTAAAAACGTAACACTTTACCATCATATATTTAGCTCTGTATCCAAAAAGTCATTTCAGGATGATGTGTTATGAATAAGGAAATAATTTGAGTGCTAAGGTTAAAGGAGAAGTGTTCACTTTAGTGGTCATTTGCCAAAAAGTAAAAAAAAAAAAAAAAAAATCACAAATATTACATAGCGGCAATATAACTCTTAAGATATCAGTTGAAAAAGTTACAAAGAAAAGAAAATCTATAGTGGTGTTGTTATAGTAGAATAAATGTCATTCCTTCTAAACACATCATTTTCAAATTTCAGGCCAAAATTTGAGATTTGTCCTTCATGGAAACACTCTGATGTATATTTATGAAGGTTTGCATGACAGGAAGTTAAAAGACAGGTTGGACTTAGTTTCTATTTATTGGAACAATATAAGGACATTATAAATAAAAGATTCAACCAGACCTAGTATTTCCAGTAATTACATGTTACTACAGGGTTAATACCATATACGATATATGAGAAAGAGTGAAAGAGACAGACAGGGAGAGAATAAAAAGTCCTGAAATAACACACTACATCCCTTTCCTGACTAACCCTGTTGTGTTCCATTGGTTGATCCTCCTTTTCCTACTATTCATTTTTTTTCTGGACCAGAAATAAATTATCTCTTTTATCAGAAAGTCAGATCATGTCATCCCTCTTCTAAACATTGTCCGATGTCCTCTTAAATCACTCAGTACAAGTCAAAATCCCCAGGATGATCTGTAAGTAGGATAGCATATGCCCCAATATGTCCCAATCTGCTATCTACTATCTACTATCTACTATCTCCTCCAATCTACTATCTTTCATTCACTTAATAAATGTTTCACAGTTCAAAAGTTTTTAGTATTCATAAAGTCCAATTTATCAAATTTCTTTTTTTAGAGATTATTCTTTTGGTGTCAATTCTAACATATCTTGTCTATTCATAGATACCAAAGTTGTTTTCCTATGGTTTCATAAAAGTTGTAGTGTTTACTACTCATTTAAATTCATGATCCAATTTGAGTTAATTTTTGCATATGAGGTTTCAGTTAAGGCATTTTGTTTCCCCTATGTTTGTCTAACTACTCCAGCACATTTGTTAGAAATGCCATACTTACTCTTGAATTAATTTTGCATTTGTGTTAAAAATAAATTGATTTCTGGGTCTATTTCTGTGTTCTCAATCTTATCAAATACATATTTTTTAATAATAGAAATGCCTTTACATTTCTCAATCTTATCAAATACATATTTTTTAATAATAGAAATGTCTCCAGGTCATTGACTTTCTTCTGTAGAAATCCTTTGGTGTTTGGGTTAACGTAATGTATTATCATTTGTTGATAATCTATGTTTGGACTTATATTTTGTAGCTAGAACCACTTTTCCAATATATCAATTAAACCACTCTTTCACAACTTGCAGTCTGTTATTTGGTTGGAGGATAATTTGATTAACCTTGTTCCTTATAACTGTTTCTTTGTTGACTAGAACTTGATATTGTTCTAGTAATGGTTCTAAATGTCACACACTATCCTGTTGATATAACATTCTACATGTCAGTATATTACAGTGCCTATTTGGAGAACAAGAGCCTTTCCTGTTGAATTAACTTAGTTCTACCACAAGTCTCAAGAGGAATGGAAATTTGGGTCATTTTGTGCAAGGGTTCTAAATAAACTAGAATCTCTTCTGCATTTGGTGCATGGCACACTGCTGTTCCTTGTCCAAAACCTGCTACATCTCTGATACTTTGGTTAATTTGTATTGAAATGATCTCTTGTATACAGAAAATTCCAAGTGCCAGAGATTTTGAATCACTATACTGAACAATACATCTGTTTAACAAGAACTCCAGGGGGTTCTGATGCAGGTGATCCAGATTAATTTTTAGTGAATTCTTTCAGTATCAAACTTCTAGGATGTTACTTATAGTTTGGTATCAGACCCAGATTCACAACAAACATTTGTGTGTGCACTTTCTTGAATGTAGAGACTCTGAAGACTTCATAAACGGGACCGTGATCCTTTAGAGGCAGGTATCCATCTATACCAAACTGTTCAGAAGAGCTTTTAATCATTTCAGAATGACCAAAAACAGACTCCAGCCTCCAAGAAGATAAGTCAGTTGGTTCAGGAAAGGGATAATTAAATTCATCTCCTTTTGGGAAGGCAGAACAAACCGAAACACTACAAAACAAATCCAACAACAAAAAAATTAAAACATACAAACAAAAACCATAAGAAAAATGTAACTTTGTGTCAAAATCTCTGGACTCAAAGGTCAGTTCTATTGTTATTAGGACAATCAGTTTAGGAAATGAACCTGATATTCAAATGGCATTGATGTTTTAAAAAGATTTATTTTATTTTATTAATGCATAGAAGAACTGAGGTGTAGGTCAGAGTTGTGGGGTGTGAGAGGATTCACCAAAGACAGAGTAGGGAGCAGAAGAGGCAGATTTACTGAAATATACTGCTAAGGGGATCAGCGGGTGAGACAGGAGAGGTCTGCTGTGCCATACGTGGGTTAGCTCCCTGGCCAGGGATCAAACTCAGGCCGCAGCTGTGATAGTGCTGAGACTTAACCCTTAGGTAAGCTGGGAGGCCCCACAAATAAAATTGATTTACACATAAAATGAAAAAAGAAAATAACCAAACTCCTAGGGAGCTAGAGAAGCATAGTTATGAGGCATTTACAAAGGGCATCCAGTTTGAGACAGCAGGTGAGCACCACACATTAGCTAGTAAAATGACACCACTCAACCCATATTTCGTTTAAAATATGAATAATTCTCTACAGTTTGAATAATTCTCTTGGCCGTTCCTTGAGATGAATGTTAATGTAGTTGATGTGCCAGCTGTCTCCGTATAGATACCAGCCTTTTGAGTGAACTATATCTCAGAATTTAAATCTCTAGAAAAATCCCTGAACAACCTCTGGGGCAGCTCATCTGATGAGAAAGACAAGCCCTGCAGATGAACTCATAGAGATGTCGGATCATTTTCTCAGCAGAAGTTGGGAAGCAGCTAAATCTGGTAACCACAAAGGACTTGATATGCAGCCTCTATCTGTCATCTCCTGAACCAAAATTAGGGAAATGAATAATTCATTATACAGAAACTGTGGATCACATTTCACAAATAGGAAAGATGATGGAAATATTTATTTCATCAGTTGAATTAAAATGAGGCCTTCTGGCTCTTTATGTCCTCAAATATCTTCTAGATGGTCATACAAAAAGCATCTCATCATTTGCTGGATGTGTATGTGAGCAAAATTTTCCACCCCAAATATGTCTCTTAGGCTTAAGAATTGTTTGGGATTGATTGTTTAACAGATATAAAACTCAACGGGTTTTCCTTTACCTCTCCTTAACTTAATAAAATAATTTAGACCTTTTATGTAATAGAATCTGGAAGATATCTATCTATCTAAGATATATATCTTCCGGATTTTATTATACATATATGTACATATTTTTGCCCTATATCTGCACCTTTGACCTTTCTCCTCCACTCAATTTTAAGGACAAAAATCATCAAGTTATCAATGTCTGCTAGCTTATTACTTATTGTGGATTCATATTCTTTGATTCCTTACTTTATTCACATATGTGAAGACATCCAATATTTGTCTTTACTTTTCAGATTGATTTTGCTCCAGATGATTCCTTAAAGTTCCTTTCATTTGCTATAAGTAGTAACATTTTATCTTTCTTTTAGCTGAATAGTCATTCGATTGTGTGGCCATACTACATATTTTTATCCAGTCTTCTTTCATTGAATCATCAGGTTGTTTTCATATTCTAGCTATTGTCAATATTGCTAAAATATACATTGAAAAACATATAATTTTTTTGAGTTGATGTTTTCATTTTCTTTTTATATTCAGCAATATGATTGCTGGATCATATTGAATTCTCTTTTTTTTTTCAAGTAAATCCAGACATCTTTTCAAAATGGTGGTATCAGTATTCATTCCCACCAATATATTATGGTTCCTCTTCAGCCACATCTTGCCCAGCACTTGTTGGAGGTCATTTCATTGTATGTAATTCCCAGCAATTTGGGATAATACTGCATTATGCTTTTTACTTTTATCTATCTTATTAGAATTGTTTGTGAATATTTTTCTATGTAAATGTTCATTTTCTATATATCTTCTTTAATATTTATGTTTTGACCTGCTACCCATATTTGAGTTGGATTACTTGTATTGTTGTTGGTAGGTTGAATGAGTTCTGTATACACCATGAATATCAATCCATTGTCAGTTGTGAAATGTGTGAATACTTGCTCCCATCCACTTTTATGTCTTTTGAATCTGCTCATATTTTCTTTCACTTTGTAAATATTTGTTTGTTTACATAACTCAAAATATTTCTTTTTGCTTTTGTTGCCCTGGTGTAGTATGATAGTCTTCATAGAAACTATGTCATAAAACATATCATCGTTTTTTGGTATGTTTTGTCTATGTGTTTTATTGTTGTGGATCTTGTACCTTAGTCATTATTGAATTTATTGTGGGTTATGGAGTCATTCTCTTACATATGTCTGTCCATTTTGTTGAAGAGACTCCTTTTTCCATTGTGGTGGTGTTACTTATTTGTAATATTAAGTATTGATATATGTGTGGATTTATTTCTGGGCTTTCAACTATTTTCCCTTTATCCATATGTTTATTTTTATTCCAATACCACATTTAAATTTACTGTTGCTTTTGGGCCTCCCTGGTGGCGCAGTGGTTGAGTGCTGTGCTGTGGAGCTGTCGGCGGTGTGCGATGCGAGTTCGATGCCCAGCCAGGGAGAATCCCACATGGTGCGGCAGACCTCTGCTGCCTTGCCCGCTGCTCCCCTCAGCAGTGTATTTCTGATCTGCCTGTTCTGCTCCCTGCTCTGTCTCTGGTGAACCCTCTCACTGCCCCCTGCCTCTGGCCTGTACCCCAGCTTGAACAACAACAAAAAAATTACTGCTGCTTTTAAACATATTTTTTAAGTGGATAACATGACCTATTCTTTTTTTCCTCAGGATTGTATTAGTACTTCAGTGTCTCTAAAATATTTAGATATTATTGTTCTATTTCCATGAAAATTATCATTGGAATTTTAATATGGATTGCATTAAATATATATGACACTTTGGGTAAAATATATATTTTGTTGATGATGACTCTCCCATCTAAAGAGAAAATCAAATATCTTTCCATTTCTTTACATTTTATTCTATATTCTTTTAAGACATTTTGTATTTTGTTATATAAATTTATCACCTCATTAATGAGTTTAATTACTAGGTTTTTGCAACAGATTTTGTATGCAATCATTCATTCTTTCTAATAAAATTTTATTTGGGTCTTCCGGGCTTTTTATATATAATATCATATTATCTGCAAATAATGATTGTTTCACTTTTGCCTTTCCAATCTAGAGTCCTCATATTTATTGTAATTTTCTGAATGCTCTTGCTAAACCCTCTAGATTAAAAGTATATTAAACAAAAGTGGTGATAATGGACATCCTTGTCTTTTACCCACTCTTACAGGGAGAATTTTTTATTATTTTCAAATTTAAGTATAACATTGGCTGTGAGTTTGTGATATATGATAGATTTTATCGATGGAGGAGATATAACTCAAAATAAGATTAGAACTAGACCCACACATGGAAGTGGGGGTAGAAGAAATCAACATAACCATTAGCACAATCCCTAGGTTCCAGTTCCTAAATTACAAAGCATAAGTAGGAGACAGACTACAGTCCAGGGGCAAAGATATGGAGATTGAGCCCATTGTAGAATTTCTGGTCCCTTTACTAATTCTAGTTAGCTAGTAAACAGGAACTATCCTCTAAGATTAGCCCCTCCCAACTGAAAGAAGGCTATATCAGTGCCATCCGTGCAAGAATTTGGGGCAGCCATTTCTCTGCCCACCTGAGCCTATACAGGTGCTTTCCTTTACCAACTCTGTTACTCTGCAGGGCAGCGGCCTGCTTGTCTGCCTGTGTCCTGCACCATGCAGGCATCTTAGCAAACCTGCCCCCTCAGAGGGACAGCTCTTTCTGCCCGCTTGTGTCTGTGCAAGTGTCCTATACTTCTTTTCCTAATAAACCTGTTCTTTAAGTATAACTGAGTCTCTGTCTCATGGAGAAACTTGCCACATGTCGGCAAAGGATCTCTGGTGAAACCTTTCCCAGAGTGAACCCAAGGACCCCACTCTGCTCTCAAATCCATTGACTCCAAAAATGACATCATCTGGCACCCAACATGTGTAGAATTTCACAGCATTAGTAAGATTTCTCCAGTTTCTCTATCTTTGTGCTCTTATGTACTCTTTCTCTGAGAGGAGTTTGTGCTCAGCGACTGTTTGCCCCTTACATACTGAGGGACTCAGGCCAAAGCTACTCTTTGGTGGGTCCTAAAATGTGGGGGAACGGGCTACCAGTTGCCAGAGGCCTGACCATGTGAGTGCCTTGTTCCTCTGCCACCTTCTCTTGATAATCATTTTTCTCTAGAGCTCTCATTCTCTGAAAGGTATTGGTGTTCGGTAACTGTATGGCTAGCCCACACAGACTGAGGGACTCAGGCCAAAGCTACTCTTTGGTGGGTCCTAAAACGTGGGGAACCAGCCTTCCAGTTGCCCTAGCCCAACCGGGTGAGCGCCTTACACCCCTCTCTTTGTCTCGCTATCTCACTGATCTATCAGTCAAGCTGCCATTCCCTCTTTACCTTGGGAACAGGGCTGGCTCCTGAGTTCCGTTTTCAAATCAGGTCTCATTCTTGCCGCTAATAATAGCGGGCACGGTTCAGCCAGTTAAAAGGCCATAAGGACCGTCTGCCACTTTCTAAATAATACTCCTGTGAAAGGATAAGTTGGTGTTCACCCCAGGTTAGCTCTAGTTCCGCCATCTGCAAGACAAAGGGTGCAGCAGTGTAGGAAATCGTATTAATCATTCCACATGTCCCACCTGCAGCTCTCTAACTCTTAGGATTATAGCATGAGACCTGGACCTGCTTCTTTACAACCTCTACTCTTCTACTATAACTTAATCTTAACCTAGCCTTCATCTTAAAATTCTAAGATTTTCTACTGCTCAGAACAGACCGTCTGTCTGTCTTGCTCACTGGTTCACTCATTCTGAGTGGGGGAGAGGGGGAGAATGGTATGCCCAGACAGGCCCATTTGTATAATAATGCTCTCCTTCAACATCACACCCAAGGACCATGCCCCACTCTCAAATCCATTGACTCTAAAAATGACATCATCATATTGAAATAAGTTCCTTCTATATCCATCTTTTTTAGAGTGTTTATCACACTTGGGTGCTATATGTTTGGAATTATTTTATGATTTAGATAGTAATCTCTTTCAATCAGAATATTTTTCAATCAAAATTATATCTAAATAAACCATGCTATATTTTTAATACAGTTCACAGACATCTCTATTCATTGATAATATTTGCTATAGAGTGTCTTGGACCCAATATGGCGATGAAGGATCCCTAGGCTTGAACTCTCCCATGAAAACATCTGATAAGGAGAGGTAGCAGTGAGGTACTGAGGAGATAAAGAGATTCAGACACACTGCACAGGCTGGAGCACCTCCGCTAGTGATTCCAATGCAGAGGGAACTTGAGGGAACCGAAGAAAGAAGAAACTCATCAGAACTCTCCCCTCCCCCACCTACAGAGCCAGACCACAGCATCAAAAGAGAGGAGGAGGTTGAAAGCAGGAGGTTAGGACCTGGGGGCTTCTGGGGGGGGGGGTGTCCCTAAAAAGAAAGGCAGGCAGATGCAGATCCCCCCAAGTTACAGCTGTTTGTAAGATCCAGGACAGCAGCAGGAGCAGCCCTTCCCCCTCCCCCAGCTGGAGACCTGGCTGCAGCCCTGGGAAGGTGGCACATAGCTGCCCTTCCCCCCAAGTGGAGAGCCAGCTGCAGTGCACAGACAGCCCAGGGCCACTTCCAGGAGGAATAAAGAGAGGAAAGCTGAGACTCCCTCAGCCAGAAAAGACAGGACTGAGACTCCCAAGCAGGGGGTGTCAGCAGCATTTACCACAGCAGTAGGGGTCTCTGGAAACCCCAAGACTGTGGGGGTAAAAGACTATAGACCTCTATTCACTCTGAAATAGAGGCCCTGGAAGAGTGCCTTCCTCCTTAAATCATACCGCCGTTCACAGCACATTTTCACAACAAATCTATACTGTGTCACAGGTCTTTTCCATTGTTTCTGGGTGTGTGTGTGTTTGTGTGTGTAGGACAGTGGCGGTATGTGTGTTTATATCTGGGTCTTTCTTTTAGTTGTTTGTATGTGTGTCTATTAGTCTTCTTTTTTTATTTATCTGTCTGTACTCTTGTTTTTTTTTTTTTTTTTGTCTAGTTTTGCTTTAAATAGATAAGCCTCCCCCCAATCTGTTAGTGTGTATGTTTGTTTATTGACCAACTGGTTAGCTACTATCTATCTCCCTCTCCACTACCTGTCTTCTAATCCCTCTATCTTTCTTCTTTATCTCTGTCAACATCATCATAACTACCTTCCTTCCCCCTACTGCTACATTCCCTCCTACTCCATCTCTCCTTTTTCCCTCCCCCTATATAGCCCATTCTTGCTTCTCTTACCTTCTAAATATCCTTAACACCCTCCTCTCTACTCATATCCCTTCCCTTTCTCTCAATTAACTTTTGATCCTAGAACACATCTGAGATACAGCTAGAGGGACCTGGAAGATCAACAGAGAAATACATCCCACACTCCCAGAAGGCACCTCCCAGTGGAATAAGACACAGAGTTTGTCTGAAGGGGCAAGTCACCACAGGAGACTCTTAACTACAAGAGGCTGAGAAACTGGGCACTGCTCCTCGCAGTGGGCGCTGTAAAAGCAGGAGCTTCTGCTGCAAAGCATAACCCAGATCAAAGCTACCATAACAGAAGAGCACTAAGACAATACCCAGTCACAGCAGCTCAGACACTAGATAGACATGACCACAACTCAACAAGGGAAATCAGAAATCATGCCCACCAACACAAGCAATACAGGGACACTACAAACAGAGCAAAGTTGAAGGCTAACAACAGGAAGGAAAAAAAAAAAAACTACAAACAATCAAGCAGGCTCTTCTAAGAATATTACACCACAAAAGGAAAGCCAACCTCCAGCTCCAGAACCAGACAATATGGGTATGGAAGAATATCTCCAACTCACAGACAAAGAATTTAAAAAAGCCGTAGTGGAAACAATTAAGGAGTTTAGAGAAAATGAAGAAAGAAACAAGAACACAATTAATGAACTTAAAAAGAAAGTGAAGGAATTGGAGGATATCTGGAAAAGCCAAGAAGATAGGAGGGCAGAAATGCAGGGTCGAATCAGTACTCTTGAAGATACAGAAATTGAAAGAAACAAAGCAGAAAAGGAAGGAGAAGTACAAAGAAAAAAGAATGAAGAAACACTCTGAGAGCTATCAGACACCATGAGGAAAGGAAATATAAGAGTCATAGGAGTACCAGAAGGTGAGAAGAGAGACTAAGGAGCCAAAAAGCTATTCAAAGAGATAATTGAAGAGAACATCCCAAACATTAAAAAGGAAATGAAAATAGACTTACAGAAAGCTAGACGGACTCCAAATTACCTCTATGAAAGGAGAAACACTGCTAGACACATAATTGTAAAGCTCCCAAAGGTCCAAGACAAGAAAAAATAATGAAAATGATAAGGGTGAAGCAGATAACTTATAAAGGAAAACCAATCAGGATGACATCAGACTTCTCAGAAGAAACAATACAGGCTACAAGAGAATGGACTGACATATTTAACAAACTCCAAGCCAACAAATTCTAAGCAATAATACTCTACCCCGCAAAGCTCTCATTCTTCTGTGAAGGAAAGATAAAAGCCTTTTAAGACAAACAAAATCTCCAGAAATTCATTAGTACTAAACCCCCACTCCAAAAAATATTACAAGAAATCCTAAAGTCAAAGCCAACAGAAGAATGAATAGGAAGAACAGAAATAGGTAAAGAACAAAATAATGAAAAGGCCAACAAAATGGATAATACAATCTTCAATGTATCAATATTAACTCTGAATGTAAATGGATTAAATTCATCAATAAAAGACACAGAGTAGCAGACTGAATTAAAAAACAGAATCCAACTTTTTGCTGCCTACAGGAAACACATCTGAATACAAAAGATAAACACAGATTGAAAGTAAAATGTTGGAAAACAGTTCTACAAGCAAATGGACCAAAAATGAAGGTAGAAACAGCTCTACTTATATCAGATAAAATAGACTTCAAACTTAAAAAAGCAAAAAGAGACATAGAGGGTCATTATATTTTAATTAAAGGAACAATTTATCAAGAAGTCATAACAATCTCAACATATACTCCCCAAATGAAGGAGCACCAAAATATATCAGACAACTATAATCATCCCTGAAAACAGACATTAGAGAAAATACATATATAGTAGACTTCAACACTCACCTCTCACTATTGGACAGATCAATGAGACAAAAAAATAAGTAAGGACACTAGAACCCTAAATAAACACATAGATCTCATGGGTTTAACAGACATATATTGGACACTGCACCCCCAAAAATCTGAGTACACATTCTTCTCAAGAGCACACAAATCATTCTCCAGGATAGATCACATACTGAGACACAAGACAAACATCAACAGATACACCAAGATCAAAATCATACCAACAATCTTCTCCAACTATAAAGACATCAAACTGGACATAAACCATGAAAAGAAATCAAGGAACCCCCTACCTTATGGAGGTTGAAACCCACACTACTGGAAGACCATTGGATCAATGAGGAGATCAAAGAAGAAATTGAAAAGTTCCTGGAGACGAATGACAATGAGGACACAACTTTCCAGAATGTTTCGGACACAGCAAAAGCAAAAAGTTATAAGAGGAAAATACATAGCAATACAGGCTCACATCAAAAAACAAGAAAGAGGGTCCTCCCTGGTGGCACAGTGGTTAAGCGCTGTGCTGTGGAGCTGTCGGCAACAGCGACAAGAGTTCGACGCCCAACTAGGGAGATTCCCACATAGCACGGCAGACCTCTCCTGCCTGGCCCGCTGCTCCCCTCAGCAGTGTATTTCTGTTGATCAGCCTGTTCTGCTCCCCACTCTGTCTCTGGTGAATCCTCTCACCGCCCCACACCTCTGGCCTATACCCCAGCTTGTATGCATAAATAAATAAATATTAAAAGAAAAAACAAGAAAGATCTCAAAGAAACAACCTAATATCACACTTTAAAGAATTGGAAAAAGAACACAAAATAAGTGCCTGAAAGTCAGTATCAGAAAGGAAATAATAAAAATCAAAGCAGAACTAAATGAAATAGAAGTTAAACAAAAATCCAATAGAGCAATGAAACCAAAGGGTAGTTCTTTGAAAAAATAAACAAGATAGACAAACCTCTAGCCAGGCTCACAAAGAAAAAAAATGGGAAAAAAACACAAATAAATAGGATCATAAGTGAAAGAGGGGAAATTACAACAGATATAGCAGAAATCAAAAGAATAATCAGAGAATACTATGAACAGTTATATGCAAACAAGTTCAAAAATCTAGAAGAGATGGACAAAATAATCAACAAATTTAGTAAAGTATTGGGACACAAAATCAACACACAAAAACCAGCAGCCTTCCTATATGCAAACAATCAATCAGAAGAGGAGGAAATCAAGAAAACCACCCCTTTTACAATTGAAACAACAGAATGAAATCAAATACCTGGGGATAAACCTAACAAAAGAGGTGAAGGACCTGTACAAAGAAAACTATAAAACATTATTAAAAGAAATAGAAGAAGACACAAAGAAATGGAAAGACATCCCCTGCCCATAGGTTGGAAGAATCAACATTATCAAAATGCTCATACTACCTAAAGCAATTTACAGATTCAATGCTATTCCAATAAAAATCTCAATGACATTCTTAAGAGATAGAATGAGTAATGATGAACCTCATATGGAACCACAAAAATCCTCCAATAGCCAAATCTCTCCTGACCAAAAAGTAAAATGGAGGTGTCACCATCCCAGACTTCAAACTATACTACAAAGTCATAATAATTAAAACTGCATAATACTGGAACAAAAATAGACACACAGAATAATGGAATTGAATAGAAAACCCAGAAATTAATCCACATATATATGGACAATTAATCTTTAATAAAGGTGCAAAGAATATGCAGTGGAACAAGGACAGTTTGTTCAACAAATGGTGTTGGGAAAACTGAATGACTACATGCAGAAAAATGAATCTAGACTACTACCTCATGCCAAACATGAAAACCAATTCAAAATGGATGAGACTTGGACAGAAGACCTAAAACCGTAAAATATATAGAAGAAAATGTAGGCAAAACAATACATGACATACATCTTAGTAACATTTTTAAAGACACATCCCCCAAAGCGAAGGAAGTGAAGAAAAAGATAAATAGCTAGGATTACATCAAACTAAAAAGCTTCTGTACAGCAAAAGAGACATTAACCAAAACAAACAGGCACCCTACTAATTGGAAGAAAATCTTTGCACACAATGCAACCAATAAAGGACTGATACCAAAAATCTACAAGGAGCGCACACAACTCAACAAAAACAAAGTCAACAATACAATAAAAAAATGGGAAGAAGAACTAAAAAGACACTTTTCCAAAGAACAAAAGCAAATGGCCAATAGATATATGAAAAAATATTCAATATCACTTATAATCAAAACCACAGTGAGATACCACCTCACACCAGTGAGAATGGCACTATTAAAAAAAAACAAACAGGCAATAACAAATGCTGGTGAGGCAGAAAAAGGAAGTCTTCCACACTGCTGGTAGGAATGCAAATTGATCCAATCACTATGGAAAGCTGTATGGCAGTTCACCAAACTGCTAAAAATGGAGCTTCCATATGACCCAACAATACCATTTTTGGGAATCTACCTGAAGAACACAAAAACACTAATCCAAAAGGTTACATACACCTGTATGTTTTTTGCAGCACTGTTTACAATAGCTAAGATAAGGAAACAAACCAGAAGCCCAAAAATAGACAATTGGATCAAGAATATGTGGCCATATACACAATGGAATACTATTCAGCATTTAAAGAAGATAAACACATGAAATTTGCAGCAACATGGATCGAGTTAGAAGGGATCATGCTCAGCAAAATAAGCCAGAAAGAAAGAGAAAAATATCAAATGATCTCACTTATTACAGGAATCTAGAGAAACCAAATAAGAGAGAGAGATTCAGTGAGGGAGGGGAGGGTTCAAAATGGGGGAGAGGAGAGCACAAGGGACTGTGGTGATGGTTCACAGGTAAATCGGTTGTGGGTAACCCACAGGTAATACACTATAATGTAAAAGATACAAAAATTAATAAACATATATTTAAATAATATACAAATATTTGCTGTAATTATCTACATTAATATATAGCATTGTTGTGCCAACCTGACACCAATGCAGGCTCTCTATGATTCATGCAGATGAGTAAGAATGTGTCCTGAAGCCCTCCGTGGCGTTTTAGGCTTTATATTACATCTTTCGTAGCAAGGCACCCATGTACAAGGCAGGCAAGGTGACTGGGGGTCAGGAGGCTAGCAGGCCTCTCAGCCCCCGGCAAATCTTCCCTTTCTCTGGGCTTTCTGGCACCGTCTTGAGGTCTCACTGCTGCAGCTTCTGTCACATTTTTCTTCCTCATGCTCTCTGCATCTGCCGCCAAGAGCCTATAATGCCATGCCATGCTACACCACACTACGCCCTTCTTCAGTGGTCCATCATTACCTCTAATGGTAGCAGGTTGAAAAAGACTGACCATCTTTTTTCACTTATCATGCAGTATTACATTGGAGGACCAAACCTGTAGTTGAGTCTAGTTCTTTAAAATAGTAACATGACTGCAACAGATTTTTTTTTCATGGTATTTACTTGTCATTATTTTCAAGTGTGTTTCTGTGAGATTAACATTTAGAAATATTTGTTGTTAAATATAATAAATGGTATTTATATTCCTACAAGTAGAACATGATAAAAAAAAATCCTTTCTTTACTAAGATAACCATAGATTAAATGAGTTATTACACCATTTGTATCTCACTTTGAAAATTTATTTTAAAAACCATACTAAAGTCTACTTTTTTTCCATATTTTAAAAAACTGGGAAAAATAAAATTATTGAGAACATTCTAGTTTTTATTGTAATTTGAAACATTGTGTCAATATATATTTTGCCTTAATTATCTCAGGAATGAAAGAGAAGAGCAGTTTCATAAAAATATTAGATTCTTATTCTCTGTTATGTACTTTAGCTAAGATATATAAAAATCTGTCTTATCTAAACTGAGCATAGATCAAGGAATTGGTTTGTTGCATCTTGGGGGACAAAATTGCATGCAACCACACTCTGTGATTGTGCTATCTCACTATACATGGAAAATAACATTGTCATGTATTTTTTTTACTAATTGTGTTCCAGACTGTTAAAGGATTAGATAGTTGTAAGCATGTAAGAATCTTTTATTTTCCTATTAAAAATTAAACCATCTTATCCAGGTCTTGTTATAACATAACCATTTAGATAATCATCCTCTGAATAATAAATAAACAGAAATCCCTAAGCAAAAAGAGAGTTAAAATAAGCACAATTGATTTTTATTATTTTAAGAATAAACATATAAACATTCTATTTAATAATTTGCCCTTACACAGGAGGTTCTCAAATATTTGATACAATAGGTATATTAATTGTATAAGCATATATACTTGTGTAACTGCATATGAAAGTAAATTTCATATTATAAAAAGACAATTAAACAGAATATTGACCAAGATGAGTATCTATAGCATTTTTTAATTTAGTAGAATTGCATAATGAAAACAAGTGATTATAAATTTTATCTTGAAATATATCAACTCTGATAATGGTGATGATCTCACATTTTAACTAAAATGTATTGTGATTACTCTTAAAACTTAGTTATAATGTGTTTCAAAAAGACTGAAGAAAATAAGCCAATTTTGAGTTGTTCAAGCATGAAGAAATGACATTTCATTGACATTTAGAAGATTCTCCCTATGTTTCAAAAATAACTAATTCTAAAATACTAAAATAGAGAGAGAATATGAAAAGCTGGTTTTGAGTAATGTGATACAGCTTTCTGAAACCATGAAATAATAATTTTAATAATAACAATTACTGCTGCAAGGCTGCAAGGCTTGCAATTACTAGCAAGGCTCCACTAAATTTTAGTGCCTTGACTTGGTAGATATTTAATCATTAATGTTGAATTAAATTCAAGTCATTACTATACACAGGAGTAAATTATTGAGGAATTTTTATAATGACTACAATCCATGGTGAAGAAAGTGTGCTGATTGAACACATATTTAATATCTAAAGGTAAATGATTTTTATTATATACATTTTGAGATAAATAGTTGAGGCTATTCAGTGTCAAGATTTGCAAAATAATTTTAAATATTCTAAAGCTTTATGTATATTTGTTTTTGCTTTACTGACTTTCAAGGAGATGATATTTGTTGGTGAAAGGAAATGCATCATGAAAATATTGTGTAACTGTATAAAAAAATTGTTAAAATTGGAGCCCAACGTAACTGGATATGAATTCTACTTTTCATATAAACTGTTACTATTCAACTACATAATTAAATAATACATTGCACATTATTTCTATATATTATATAACTTATAATTATATGTACATATATTTATTCACACATCACTGAAAAATATTTCAATTGTTATGAACAATAATGCAATAGATATGGATTTGTGCAATAGATATCTCCTTGGGGTAGTGATTTAATATTTTGTAAAGCTACCCAGAAGTAAGATTTTTCATTATATGGTAGTTACATTTTAAACTTTTTTTTTAAAGATTTATTTATACATACAAGCTGGGGTACAGGCCAGAGGCATGGGGCGGCGAGAGAGTTCACCAGAGACAGAGTGGGGAGCAGAACAGGCAGATCAGAAATACACTGCTGAGGGGAGCAGCGGTCGAGGCAGGAGAGGTCTGCCGCACCATGTGGGATTCTCCCTGGCTGGGCATCAAACTTGCATTGCGCGCTGCCGACAGCTCCACAGCGCAGCGCTCAACCACTGCGCCACCAAGGAGGTCCACATTTTAAACTTTTTGAGGAAACTCCATGCTGTTTTTCTGTTTGTATATGCCATGCATATTCCCTCCAATATGCACAAAGGTTGTCTTTTCTGAATATCACAAACAACATTTGTTATCTTTTGGGTTTTGGTCATAGAAGTTCTTATGAGTTTGAGGTGATGTGTCACTGCAGTTTTTGAGTTTTATTTCCATGATTAGGAATTTTGAACATATGTTCATATATCTATTGGCTATTAAAATGTTTTCTTTGAAAACAATTCTATTCTGACACCTCACCTATTTTTATACCAGTTCATGTTCTATTTTGTTTCATTTGATATAAAGCATTCTGAGTTATTTGTATATTTTATTTATTTATTTTTAAAGATTTATTTTTATTTATTTATGTATACAAGAACTGGGGTATTGGCCAGAGGTGCAGGGAGTGAGAGGATTCACCAGAGACAGTGGGGAGCAGAACAGGCAGGTTGACTGAAATACACTGCTGAGGGGAGCAGTGGGTGCAACAGGAGAGGTCTGCTGTTCTGTGGGTTAGCTCCCTGGTCAGGGAATCAAAACTCATGCTGTGGTGGCTGACTGGCTAGTGATAGCTTGGTAACACTGAGACTTTAACCCCTGCACCACCAGGGAGGCCCCATTTCTTCTTTTAGTAACAACTGTTTATATGCTATATGGCTTGAATTATTTTCTCCTATTCTGAAAATCATGTTCTTATTTTGTTGATTGTTATTTTTGTTCTGTTGCACCATTTTAGTTTGATGTGGTCCGTTTTGCTCCCTGTGATTTTGGTGTCATATCCAAATTATCATTGACAAGTCTAACATCAAGCTTTAGATGAAATCTGAAAATGATGGAGATAGTTATGCGGAAACATTTATTATATTTATTATTTTTACAATAAATCATATTTTAACTAACTTTTTCTTATTTTTTTGGGTATTAGAAAACCGTACTAATGAAATACAACTACAAGCTGTGGTGATAAAATAAATAGGAGTTAGACCATACTCCAATCTTTTATATAGATATGCAAATTTTATAAAAAATAAAGCAAACTCTAAAGCTGACATAGTATTAGCAGTATTGAACAGAGGAAAACCAGCAGAGTCTTAGTGATTGTAAACAAGAAAGAAATAGCCCCCAGAGGGCCTCCCTGGTGGCACAGCTGTTAAGTGCTGCACTGTGGATCTGTAGGCAGCAGCGATGTTAGTTCGACACCCGGTAGGGGAGAATCCCACATGGTGCAGCAGACCTCTCCTTCCTCACCTGCTGTTCCCCTCAGCAGTGTTTCCTTCGCTCTGCCTGTTCTGCTCCCCACTCTGTCTCTGGTGAACTCTCTTGCTGCCCCATGCTTCTGGCCTGTACCCCAGCTTGTATGCATAAATAAATAAATCTTTGAAAAAAAAAAAAGAAAGAAATAGCCCCCATACAGGAAGAATGTGACCCTAAATGACAAATTGTAGTGAATAACTATGGCCAAATAGATCACAATATAGATACAAATAAAAATTAACAAGTCTACATATGACTTTGTAAGAAAATTTTACCATCTCTTTAAAGGAATTATGTTAATCTTGTTTGAATAATTTATAAAAATTATAAATCACTCAAGAGGGAATGCTCCCTCGTGCAATTTACAATGCCACCATTACCTTCATACTAAAACCAGATAAAGTTAGTACAAGAACAATAGCTCAACATTCTTGTTGGAAATTGATGCAAAATTCTACACCAAAATATTAAATTCAATAATATATTATAAAGGTTACATATAACGATCAAGTAGGATTTATCTCATAAAGCAAGGGCATTTTAATATAAAGCAATCAACATAATTTATCATATTAACAATGTACAGGTAAAGACTCAGATGAAACATTTGATAAATTTTAGCATGTTTTTATAATAAACATTTTTAACAAGAAGGGAACTTCTTCAGTATTTAACAGATGATATCACACAAAACTACAGCTGCTATAATACTTGATGGTGAAGAATAAAAATTTTCCCTTTAAATTCCACAGCAAGACAAGGATGTGTTCTGTCATAACGTCTGTATAATTTAATATTAGAAGACATAGCCAGAACAATCATACATACAACAGTACTAAACAAAATGAATCCAGGTTGGAAATAAAGATATGATCTCTATATAGTAAACCATAAAAACTCCACCAAAATAATTATTAGCAATTAATGGATACAGAAAAGTTAAAGGGTGTAAAGTCATCATACCAGTATGTGTTGTTTTTTTCTTTAATTTTTTACTGTATTAACATTGTTTTACATCGATGTTTCTATTTTAGAAGTATAGAATGTGCCCACCCCATGCAGGTGTTGTTATCTTAATGCTTTTTAAAGCACCAATAGTCCACTACCATATTCCACTCTTCTCCCACCCAATTCCTTTATCCCTTTCTACTCTGAATGTCTCAGTACCTCAGCTCTCAATATTTAGATTTTGAGTTCCCTTTGTCTTATCCTTTGCTTGGTTTCTATGTATACATAAGTGACAACATCCAATATCCGTCTCTTGCCTTTTGACTTATTTCACTTAGCATAATCCCTTACAACTCCAACAATTCAGCTACAAATGGCATAAGCTTACAATTTTTTTGTGTCGACCACATCGCCATTCAACTGTTTTGAGGTACTTAAAATATGCTCATAGATTGTGGATTACACATAATGCTGCGAACAACCTGGGAGTGCTAGCTGCAATTCAAATTAGTTTTTCTTTTCTTTTTGTTTGTTTGTGTTTGTATTCTTCATGTAGATACCTAGGGATGAATGCATATTTTAGTAAGCTCAATAACACTGGTCAACTTTGAGACTGGTACTGACTAATCTGTAGTATCTTGGTGTGCTGAACATGAATATAACTCTGAAAAAAAATTTAGCTCTTGTTTTGAAAATATTCATATAATTCATTTTATATGTTTCACTGTGGAAACTTATCCAGTAGGCTGCAACAACATCCTAAATCAACCTAGAATGATGTAATATTGCATCGCATTGCATAATACCATCATGAACACATCATCCAGAGTTGATTGCATCATTTTTTGAAGCAATGCAGTACTACTGCCAGGCGACTTGTACAGTAAGCTGACATCAGCAGTGCACTATAGAAAGCCCTGTTGGAAAGACTGAGCATTGAAAATATTTCAGACTTTGTGTGAGACAGTTTAAGCTACTGTTCCATAGAACTGTCACTATTTTATCCATTTAGGCACAATACAGAATAGTCATGACTCGAAAGTGAGTTAATAGCGTGGACAATTTCTGCCCTAGTTGGCAACCAGAAGAAAAAATATCACTTCTCAAGTGAAGAAGACTTATCATTTTTACTTTGGATGCAAAGTTGGTGACCAAGACACGCCTTGGTCCCCGCATATATGCTGTGCTACATGTACAACACAGATTTCACAGTGGTTAAATGGCAAAAGATCATCAATGCTGTTTGCAGTTCCCATGGTGTGGAGAGAGCCAAGCAACCACATAAAAGACTGGTATTTCTGCTCAGTTTGCCCTCTTTCTGGCGGAATAATGAAGCGAAAGAAGTCGAGAAGAATCTACCCAAACATTCTGTCTGCATTGAGACCAGTTCCACATAGTGAGGGACTTCCTATTCCAGAACCTCCAGCAGAATATTCTCTTGATTTATCTGATGAGAACAAGGCTGAGCCCACCTGTTCTTCTGTTCCATCAGCATGCAGTCATCCAGATTTTCACTGTGGTGCATTATCAACCCCACACAGACTAACACAGGAAGAACTAAATGACCTGGTCCATGATTTGGACTTATCCAAGAACAAGGCAGAATTGCTAGGATCAAGAACCCAACAATGGAATCTTACAGAAAATGTCACAATTTCTTTCTATCGAAAGCACCACCAGCAGTTGGAGACTTTCTTCAGAAAGGAAAGTACTCTGGTATTCTGTTCCAATATTGATGGGCTCATGAATGCTTTAGAAGTCTCTCATGACCCACAAGAATGGAGACTATTTCTGGATTCTTCGAAACTGAGTCTTAAGGCTATGCTTTTGCACAATGGAAACCGTCTTTCATCTATTCCAGTAGCGCATGCTGTCCACATGAAAGAGACATACGACAACTTAAAGCAGCTACTGAATTTCAACAAGTACAGCTGGCAAGTCTGTGGTGATTTGAAGCTAGTTGCCCTTTTAATGGGACTGCAGCAGGGATATACAAAATACATGTGTTTCTTTTGTGAGTGGGATAGCCGAGCAAGTGAATTGCACTACTTGCGGAAGGAATGGACTCGCAGACAAAACGTATCAGTTGGAGAGAAGAATATACAGCACCCAGCTCTGGTCGAGGCACACAAAATTCTGCTACCACCCCTTCACATCAAACTAGGTTACTAGGTTTGATGAAGAATTTCGTGAAAGCCATGGACTGGACATCGCCAGCTTTCCAATATCTGAATGAAAAATTTCCTTGACTCAGCAAAGCAAAGTTAAAGAAGGAGTTTTTGTGGGTCCTCACATTCGAGAGCTCTTCAAAGATGACTGGTTCAACAACTTGCTGCAGAGTGATGCAAAACAAGCATGGAATGCTTCTCACCTAGTGTCTACAAACTTTCTTGGGAATGTTAGGGCAGAAAACTACAAGGAACTAGTAGAAGACATGCTCATGCAGTATCAGAAACTTGGCTGCAGTATGTCTCTAAAGATCCTCTTCCTTCATTCCCATCTGGATTTCTTCTCTGAAAACTGTGGTATGGTTAGTGATGAACATGGCGAACGTTTTCATCAAGTTATCGCATCAATGGAACAAAGATACCAGGGAAAATGGTCCACTACAATGCTGGCTGACTACTGCAGGACACTCCCCAGAGATGCTCCTGAACAGATGTACAAGAGACAAGTGAAGAAATCTAAGAAGTAGTCTATGACTTGGATTTTTTACAGGTATTAACCGTAGGCCTATTACTATTGGCATACATTTTGCAATGTAAACAAGCCTTTATTGCAGATTACAAAAAAATACTAGAGTCAAAATTAGAATTTGACTGTCATATTTGTGTTGAGCACATACAAATTGGTAGGAAATGACTAATTTTATTTCAGTAGCATAACTTTTGTAAAAATTTTTTGACCAGTGTTATTAGTTCTGAAGCCTACTGAAACAGGCTATAGTGATGCTAAAGTCATCCAAGGACAGTGCCCAATAGAGGACAGTTCACTGTCTGGGGTTTTCCACCTGAGTGCACAATTACAAGTCCACAGAGGTACAGAGAGTAATAGCAATGGTGCTTATTTAATAATCAGGGGAGACAAAGAATTTCTAATGCCATGAGTGGCTGGCTATCTCACCCTAGATAGTTTCCAGAGTGTTTAGAAGTCCCAAACAAAAGACTGCTCATCCAACATGGTGCTATCCTACCAATGAGGGCCTAGAGTGTGTGGAGTACCAGCAAGCACTGGGGTAGTATCCAACTTATTTGGCAGCTGGAGGCATTCACAGGCAGTGCCACTGATTATGCTGCAGCATCTACGATTGACAAAAGAAACAGAGGCATGAAGTCAGTCAGTACCAGATGATCAGAAAAACAGCTGAGACACCATGCCTGGGGTCTTTTGTGTTCTTTTCAGGCAGTGGCAGAAACAGGGCCAAAAGCAGGTGCAGTTGCCAGGTAACTGGAAAATTGTCAGCTTCTCTTTTCAGAGGTCAGTTTGCTAGAAGCTGCTGCTTTCTTTTTTTCAAGTCCAGGTATAGATTGGAGAAGCCTGAGTCTGTGTGCTTCTTGCATGCCTTTATATCCTCTTTCAGAGTACCACACCCAAGTTGATACCTCCTGATGGGACCATTTAACCTCGCTGGCTCCCAAGGGAGGAGCTGCCCACAGAGAGAAACTTTTGGAGTAGGTGGTAAAAACCACCATGTTTTTCCAATGTTTGCCACTAAGAAGGTAGTGGCGGGAAAATGCCAATCATGTCCTGGAGTCCACACTATAGGGTACCAGTTTCACTATTACTATAAATAATAAATTTTTTAACCTTTTACTAATTGTTAATTAAGATGGTATATTTGTTTTTTGGATGATATTAAATAAAATAACAAATGGTAAATACTAGGACAAGAGAACTATATAGTGTTTGTGATATTTATTACATCATCTTATACCCACTATTTAATTTTAAAATTACCTATCCTGATGAAATTGTGAGCATATTTTTTTCTTAATCAAGTTGAGGTGTTCGCATTTATAAAAGACAGTAACCCACTATTTCATATTGTATAATTCACTCTATTTCACAAAAGTGCTGTTCTAGTTCAATAGCTCATGATTTGACCCTCATTAATTTATCTGATCCCACATGCTGTATTAATCTATTGTTTGTTCTTATCTCAATATCTCAATCCTACTAAGTCCATTCATTTCTTATTTATTTCCTCTTTTATGAGCATTAAACTGTCTGTGGATTAATCAATAAATATGTCATGGGAAAAGTAATAGTGTTTTGTTAGATACTTCTCAAACAAATAAAATTTTTTTAGTTATGAAATACATGTACAAGTTTCAGTATACTGAATGGAAATATTTATTGATTTATTAGTTGATAAATATGTTCACTTTTATCTAGATTATTTTGATACTGTCGCTATTGTAAATAGTGCTGCAATAAACATATGGGTGCATGTATCCTTTTGAATTAGTGTTTTGGAGTCCTTTGGGTAGATTCCCAAAAGTGGTATTGCTGGGTCGTATGGTAGCTCCACATTTATTAGTTTGAGGAAACACCATACGGCTTTCCATAGTGGTTGGACCAGTTTGCATTCCCACCAGCAGTATAGATGAGTTCCTTTTTCTCCACAGCCTCGCCAGCATTTGTTGTTGCCTGTTTTTTTAATGTGCACCATTCTCACTGGCATGCATTTTAGCAATATTTTTAAAGACGCATTCCCCAAAGCAAAGAGAGTGAAGGGAAAGATAAACAGTTCGGATTACATCAAACTAAAAAGTTCTGTACACCGAAAGAGAGATAAACTAAGAGACAGCCTACAGACTGGGAGAAAATATTTGCACTCCATACAACAGACAAGGCGCTGCTCACAAAATCTACAAAGAACTCACATAACTCAACAAAACAAACCAAAGTCCAGTCAAAAAGTGGGCAGGATAATTCAAAAGACACTTCTCCAAAGAAGAAATGTAAATGGTAAACAGGCATATGAAAAAATGTTCAACATCCCTCAATATCAGAGAATTGCAAATAAAAACTACAATGAGATACCACTTTACACCAAAAAAAAAAAATGGAACACACTAAAAAAACAGAAAAGAACAAAAGTTGACGAAGATGTGGAGAAAAGGAACACTCCAACACTGTTGGTGGGAATGCAACTGGTCCAAACTCTATGGAAAGCTGTATGGCAAGCAACTAAAATTGGAGCTTCCGTACAAACCAACAATTTCACTCCTCATTAGGATATACCCAAAGGACACAAAAACATAAATTCAAAAGGACACATGCACACCTATGCTTATTGCAGCACTATTTACAATAGCTAAGATATGGAAACAACCCAAATGTCCCAAAATTGATGACTGGATCAAGAAGATGTGGTAAATATACACAATGGAATACTATTCAGCATTCAAAGAAGATAAACACATGTAATTTGCAGTGACATGGATGGAATTAGAGGGGATCATACTCAGTGATATAAGCCAGAAAGAAAGAGAAAGATATCGAATGGTTTCACTTATAATGGGTCCGTAAGGAAACCAAATAGGAGAGAGACACTCAGCTGGTGGGGGCGGGGGGGGCAGAGGGTAAGGGCACAAAATGGAGTGGAAAAGAACACAAGGGACCATGGAGATGGATCACAGGTGAATTGGTGTTTGGTTACCCAAAGGGAATACAAAATGTAAAAGATAAAAATAACAATAAAAATACATATATTTAAAAAAATGATAAACTAATGCAATTTGCAGCAACATGGATGGAGGTAGAAGGGAACATGCTCAGCGAAATACGCTGAAATGAAAAAATTATCAAATGGTTTCACTTATAGCAGGAATGTAGGGGAGTCAAACAAGAGATCAGGTAGAGAAAATAGCATATAAAACAAAAATAAAAACAAAAATTGCAGGTAACCACAAATAATAGACATTCTACAGGGGAGGGGAAGGAAGAGGGACCAAAACAGGGGAGAAGAGAGCATAAGGGACTATGGTGATGGTTCACAGGTGAACTGGTGGTGGGAAACTTACATGGATTACATAATAAAGTAAAGGATATAAATTCAATAAAATAAAGTTAAAAATTTTTAAAAAAATAGGGATTTCCACTTCTGATACTATAATTCAGCATAGTTTTGGAAGACCTATTCAGAGTAATTAGATAGAAAAATATTAAAGTGATACAAATTAGGAAAGAGGAAGGAAAAATATCACTCTATGCAAATGGCATAATTCAAGTAGTAAAAACTGTATATATGCTTGAATGTGTGTGTGTGTCCATATGAAAGAATAAATTAGAACAGGAAAGTTTCATTCTTCAATTCAATATACAAGACACAATTGTGTTCCTACATGCAAACAATGAACTGGAATAAAAAGAAATCAAGAACACAGTGTCATTTAACATTGCATGAAAAAAATAAACACGAAGGAATAAAACTATCTAAAGATATGAGGAAACTGTGCAGTGAAAATTCTGAGATATTTAAATAAATAGAGAACACAGAAAATGGAAACAAATTTGGAGTTCATGGACAGAAAGAATTAACATTATTAAAATGATCAATCTACTTAAATACATATACGGAAATAAAGCAATCCATATCAAATTTTCTTTTTTTTAAGTGAATGATTTTTTTTAAAGTTTTATTCATTTATGCATACAAGCTGGGGTACAGACCTGAGGCATGGGGCGGCAAGAGGGTTCACCAGAGACAGAATAGGGAGCAGAACAGGCAGATCAACAGAAACACACTGCTGAGGGGAGCAGTGAGAGAGCCAGGAGCCAGGAGAGGTCTGCTATACCATGTGGGAATCTTTCCTGCCGGGCATCGAGCTCACATCACCGCTGCTGACAGCTCCAGCGCACCGCCTAACCGCTGCGCCACAGGAGAGGCCCGCCGCATATCAAATTTTCAATGGCATATTCAAGTAAGTAGAAAAACACATAACTGAAGTTTATATGGAGCCATGAATGACTGAATAAACAAAACAATCCTGACATCCCCCCCCCCAAAAAAAAATGAGAGCAACGGAGTAACATATCTAATTTAAAAGCTGTGGAATTAAATTTCACTCATCAAGCTGGATTGTTTACAGTTTTAAAATTTTATGGTCTTATTTAAAAAGGTTTGAGTTATGTTTTTCTATACTGTAAAATGTTAGAAAGTAACATGTTGAGGTTACTTGAAAAACCACAAAATTTTTCTTAATTGTGTTGTTTATTTTTGCGATCTATATTATAAATTTACTAATGAATTATCTGCCTTTATATTTTACAAATTTTTTTCTTGAAGAATAACCTGCTGATGAAAAGGAGATGAAAACAATCCCATTTACTATCACATTAAACAAACAAACAAAAAAATAGGAACTCCACTCACAACCTGGCTGAGTAGAGACGTTAAAACAACTCAAAACCAAGCACTTATTTCTCACTTAAAAAATAAAAGCTATAAAAATAATATCTTCTCAAAAGAAGATCGAGATACTCTGTCCCACCTATAGAGTCCAAAGCCTCTCCCATAAAGATCTGAGACTATGTTTGGTGGCCACTGAGGGGGCAGAGTGAGTGGAAGTGAAGGGGAGAATGACTGGGTGAGTCTATATCACAGCCTACAGAAAGGACTGAGGGTCAACCACTCAAGCCATACAGAGGAAACTCAAGACCTTGTGAAATTCCCTGGAGGAATTATGCTCAAATGGAAGTGGAGAGAGATCTGACCTGTGTCAGTGGGAACTTTGTGACGGCAGACCTGGGAAATTTTGAAATCAACAGTCAGTGTGGGAACTAAAAAAAATCTCTCATCTCCTCCTCAATGAAAAGCCAGGTTGACCCAGGTCAGACTCCATGAAAAGGCCAATAGCAGAGAGGACTTGTGAGATAACTCAGGAATCCCTTGGGAATGTAAGGAAATGGGACATAGATATTGCAGCTCTGCAGAAGGGGCAACGGATGCAAGTGCAGCATGTTGATCACCATTTTTGGTGGCCATGGTGACAAGTGTGGTGCAGTGTGATCTCTCAGTCAAGCACTAATTAGTCCTGGAGCATGACTCTAGAGGTTCAAACCTAGCTTCTCCCACTGGGACACTCAAACTTCATGGAACAAAACCCACAGAAGAAAGGAGAAGCAGGGAGTTAGGTTAAAAGTAAAGCTAAAACAAACTAAAAACTAAGCACAGAAAACATCTTGTTGTTGGATGAATGTAAAGGAGGTAGAGTTGATCAAATTCATAATTTAAATTGAGATAGAGTATTAAAGTCTCAGACTTCCCTCCTGTCCCATCTCTTTCTAAGATAAACCAAGAAATGAAACAAGGTAAACTCCCCGATGTCCCTAACACACACACACACACACACACACACACACACACACACACACACACACCAAATAAAGTAACAAACATGCCTAGGAAACAATGAACATCTGGACAAAAGATGGAAAAGCAAAATGAGAAAGACAGAAGTTCTAAGACAAAAATAAAAGATACGAAAATAGAGGACCTACTGTTACTGGAACCAAGCTGCCTTAGCAGTGGGAGCCGGCAGGGGTGGTAGTGCCTTTTACCCCGCTGCTCCAAGAGCAGTTATGGAAGTTTCTCCTGCCCAGTAACTGCCGTTTTGAATGGACCAACCAGGTGCTAGAAGCTGATGGGTAGGTCCAATCAGCTCCAGGATTGAAGAATTGTCCAATCAGGGCCTCCCCGGCAGCACAGAGCGTTAAAGCGCCACGCTGTGGAGCTGTTGGCAGTGGCGATGCGAGTTCAACGCCCGACCGGGGAGATTCCCACATGGAGCGGCAGACATCTCCTACCTCGCCTGCTGCTCCACTCAACAGTGCATTTCCGTCGATCTGCCTGTTCTGCTCCTCACTGTGTCTCTGGTGAACCCTCTCACCGCCCCCACGCCTCTGGCCTACACCCCAGCCTGTATGCATAAAATTAAAAAAAAAAGAAAAAAGAAAAAATGGTCAAATCAGACTTGTGGATGGTATGCTGAGAGAGGATATAAGCCAGGATCGGAGTCCATTCCTCGCCTCCGAGGAAGGAAGAAGAAAAGAAGCATCAGCAGCTGCCCTCCGAGCAGGAAGAGAAGCTGAAGGACTCTGCAGAGACTGGGCCTCTGGTCCTGTCTCTGATGTTGCCTGAAAGGAGGCCCAAAGGCCCCAGGCCTGGTGTCTCAAAGAGCTGTTTGTTGGTCTAACCCAATACCTCACAAAGAGCTACCATCACCGATGCGTTCTAGGTGAGGTAGCCGCCACTTGAGGATGCAGTGAGCTCTGTTTCCCGGGTTTGTAAAATAAGCCCCATGTTTGTTGTTGTTGTTCCTGTAGCCTGAAGTCTCTTACAGTTGTGTTCACGGGTGTGAACCCACAGTACCCTGTCCTCTCTTCAGGCACTGTCCTTTGTTGTTTTTGGCCTTTTGGTCTTTTGGAGCTTTTTAGTGGGTCTTGCCTCAGAGCCTGGGCGGTTGTTCCCTGTCCACCCCTCTTTTAATTGGCAACCATGAAGGGACTGGACAACCTGTGTCCATCCCCCACCCACTGTCACTATCAGACAAATAGGTCAAACCAACAATTTAAAAAATGCTAAATGAGTTACCGGGAGGTCTGTCAAATGCAGAAACAATAAATGTGGGAGAGAGTGTAGAGAAAAAGGGATCTTTGTACACATTTGGTTGGGATATAAACTTATCCAGCTTCTATAGAAGAAAGTATAAAGTTTCCCAAAAATATTAAAAATGGATCTACCTTATGCCCCAGCAATTCCACTTGTAGATATCGATCTGAAGGATATATAAAAAAATAATTCAGTCTAAGTTCATTGCAGCACTATTTACAATGACAAAGAGATGAAAATGACATAAATGCCCAAAAACAATTGAGTAGGTTATGCATATTTTGGAGGCCTTTATACTTAGCAAAATAAGTCAGATGAAGAAAGAGAAATACTGGATGTTTTAATATTTGTGTGGAATATAAAATATCAAAAATATCAGACAAAAAACAAACCAAAAACCTAGAAAACTGACTAGAGTTCTTTACCAGAGTGGGAGGGGGAAGGTAGAGAGCAAGGTGAGGAGAGTTACCAGTGGAGTATGCTAAGGACTATGGTTGTGAAAAGATACCAGGAAGAAAAGGTTCTCCATGGAGCTGCATAGATGGGTCTACAGGAGGAGTCCTGAGGCCCTCAGTAGCTTTTGAGGCTTTTATTCATCTTTCAGCAGTGAGGCAGCCAGGTGTAAATCAGGTAGGGTGGCTGGGGAGGGGAGAGGGGGGCGGTGCAGGAGGCTAGCAGGTCTCCTAGCCCCTGGCAAATCTTCAGCTTTTGGGGGCTCTTTGATGGTGTCTCGGGGTCTTGCTGCTGCCGCTTCTGCCTTGTACTCTCTCCACAACTGCTGTGCTCTTCTTCCTCATGCTCCCTCTGCTTCTCTGCCTCACGGACACGCATGCCATGCCATGCCACGCCACACCACTCCATGCCACGCTACACCCCACCCTTCTTCAGGTGCTTGCCATCAGGCACATGCATAGGCCTACAGAGGCCCATCACTGAGGGTGTAGGCGGAAAACCCTGAAAACTCTTCCACCTACCCTACAAGGACTATGGGTGCTTTTGTGGTGGGTGTGGTGTGCTTATGTATATTTGAAGAGGTGTGAACTTATTCCTCTGTATCATATACAGTTTTACAAAACAATATTACCTGAATAAAAGGAGAAAAATGAATACACACACACACACACGCATACACACACTGAAGGGTAAATGAAAGAGGCATCAGATTTTTCCTCCCTACCACCATTAGATTTAATGATCGACACCTGCAGACTTGCACGTGTGCCTTGTGGTGGCATGTGCGTGCGTGAGTGGCACACTTGGGCCTGGAGAGGCAATGTATAAGGGCAGCATCACAGAAGCAAAGGAGTCCAACAGAGGCAGCAGAAGCAGAGGCAGAGGCAACAGCAGCAGAGAGCCCGGAAAAAGTAAAGATTTGCCAGGGACTGGGAGACCTGGTAGCCTCCTCACCTCCCAGCTCCCCTTGCCTGCCTTGTACCTGGTTGCCTCGCTGCAAAAAGATCATTAAAAGCCTGCAAAAGCCACTGAAGGCTCCAGGACTCCTCCTTGATCCGTCTGCCTGACTTATAGGGAACCTGCCTGGTGCCATGCTGGCACTAAACACACACTCACACACACACACACACACACACACACACACACACACACACACATTTCGAGAAACAATGAAGGAGGATGGATTATATAATGCTATTTTCCAACCTCTTTTGTACTATATATGTGCAAATGTTAACCACTGTAGGAAACTAGATATAGGATATATGACACTTGTCTGTAATTCTTTACAACTGCAAATGTGTAATAGTTTTAAAATTGTAAGTTAAAAACTGATTTACAGTATTTGGCTATTCTTTGCAAGCACCCAAATTTCATTGATTCTTCAGGAACATAAAACCTAAGTCACAGCTTATTAACCTACTGCATTGGCATTGTGGACAGTAGGACATGATCCATTTACAAGATTTTTTATTGTAAAAAGATTTTTTATTGTGAATTATGAGGATCAGATCAGGAAGATGAGAGAGAGTATCATGAAAAGAATAAGTTCAAACAAAGAATTGTGGATTTTGAAGCAAATGAGGAAGTATGAGCAGCAGGAGCCATTCTTGTCCTACCATCATTTAACATAGTACTAGCCAATTACATTATTTGGTCATTGAAGAACACTAGTACTACTTTTGATCTTATGAAGAAGAAAGTAGAGAAAGTAATGAAAGTTTACAAGCAAGTGAAAAACTGACCCGATTGTGGATTTATAAGGCCAAAGAAAACTGAATTGTAATTATGGCATCCCAGAACTAGATGAAGATGGCCTAAAAATAGAGTTACATGCACTGGATGATACAATTCTGATTGATAAAATCATTCTTACTTGAATAAAGCAACATTTCTATCTGCAATTTAAGGTGTTTTCACTGACTCAGATTAGAATGAAGTCCTGGTGGATGAATTTAGATTGGCACAGATTCCTGCTTCGTAGACCTTGATGATTCAAAAACATGTAAAATAAGGACAAATTGTGTGACTAAGAAATATTTATTTTTCTAAATTTACCAAACATGGGCCTCCCTGGTGGTGCAATAGGTTGAGTGCAGCACTGTGGAGCTGTCGGCAGCTGTGGCACGAGTTCCATGTCTGGCCGGGAAGATTTCCACATGGTGCAGCAGACTTCTGCCTCCCCTTCTGCTCCCCTCAGCAGCGTGTTTAGGTTGATTGCCTGCTCTGCTCTCCATTTTGTCTCTGGTGAACCCTCTCACCGCCCCACAACTCTGGCCTGCACCCCAGTTTGTATACATAAATAAATAAATCTTTAAAAAATAAAAAAATAAATTTACAAAACATACAAATTTCTTTCCATTTGTTTGAAGGAAAGAATAATTACAGTGCTCTTTTTTTCTGTTAAAAGACATCTCTTGGGGAATGTTGTTTGTTATTAAATTTTTATCCTATTCTCTTATGAAATACTAACTTACTTAGCACATTGTGTGCGGGAAACGTATTTATACGTTTTACGTTGACTGGTAGTAGAGCGCGGGACACATATTAATATGTTTTTTATAGACTAGCGGTAGAATGCGGGTAATGTATAAATATGTTTATTTTTATACTTTTTTTTATACTTAAAAAATTAGCAAAAATGGCCTGCGCCACCTGTTACCACGCGGTAAAAACTACCCGCAAACGATGTGTTAAAAGTACCTATGCATGATTATCATTCATTAATAGTCATTAGAAATTAACTACGGAAAATGTAATCTTGAAATTCCGAGACAATATCACTCCACAATTTCCAATTGATCTGAAAAATTGATAAAGCAAAAATTATGCCAGGACTCTTGAATTTAAGACTCAAAAATTTATATTGTGTTATTATGGTTGTTAAAGTAATAGTCTTTTTGTGGGTTTTGGTGTGTTTGTGAGTAAGTGATAATGGTGTCCAATGTTTGAATGGTATTATCACTTCTATTTCATGAGTAGATAGTATGATTTTCTCCTTCCTTTAGTATAATTGCCTGAATCAGAAACAAAAGAGAAGTTGCAAAAGTCATGTCAGAAATTCAAAGGAATACAAAAGATTATTATGAAAATGTGCATGCAAGTAAGTTAGATAAACTAGAAGAGATGAAAAATATTTAGAAACATACAACCACCTGAATTTGAATCAGAAAGCAACAGAAATCCTGAACAAACCAATCACAAGCAAGGAGATCTAAGCAGTAATCGAAAGTCCCCATAAACAAAAGTCTAGACTAGATGGTTTCTTAAGAGAGTAGTAGCAAAGTTTCCAAGAATGGTATGGCAGCTATCATTATCAAAGTCTTACAAAATTTAGAAAGCAGGAATACTTCCATCAATATATGACATTAACATTACCATAATACCAAGTCGAGACAAAAACAGCCAACAAAGAAAACTACAGAATAAATCCCCAAATGGACAGCGCTGCAAATGCCTCTATATAATTTTAGCAAAGCAAGTAATCAAAACAAAGAGGATACCAAAACTAAAGTCACGGTTCCACTTACTGGGTTATAAAGAGCATCAACCATGTTGAAGAAGGCATAGCCCAAGGAGTTGAACATCAACAAAGATAACAGATAATATAATTGAACTCAAACTTTATGATACAATTAGAGATGTTAAAAAATCAGAATAGCAATCATGAATAAACTGATGTCTGAAACACTAAATTAAATACAGAAAAGCAGGTTCACAGTATCAGACAAAATATACATAAATAAAAAATGACGCTATTGATAAATCCAAGAAGAAATTATAAAATTGAAGAACATAATGAAAGCACTGTAACAGAAACAAGAAAACTTAATGTTGCGGGGGAAAGAATTTCATAAATAGAAGGCATAAATTTACAAGTAGCTCAAGTGGAAGCAGACACAAATACAACTTAAGAAAAATGAAGCAATCCTATGTGAAAAATCAGACTCTAATAGAAGAGTTAAGAAAATGGATATCCCTGAAGGTGAAAAAATAGAGAAGAAGGCAGAGGCCATATTTGAAAATGGTATCTATGATGAATAGTAATACAAAAATCCTAAAAAAAATCTTGGAAATTCAAATCCAGTGATACATTAAGAGAATTGTTTATCATAATAAGTATGCAAATTTGGCTTCAATATGTAAATCAATCAAGATCATTCACCATATCAAGGAAAAGAGATACGAATCACATAATTACTTCAATAGACACTAAAAAAATCATTTCGCAATATTATATACACATTCACAGTAAAAACTCAATTAATTGGGAATAAAATGAAACATAATATAATACACATAATAATAATATATACAACGCAGCATTTACTGCATATAATATAAGACCATCTATGACAAACTCACAGCTCACTGCATACTCAATGTTGAAAACTGTATTTCCCCTAAAATCATGAATAATACAGAGGTCTACTCTTATCACTACTGTTCAATATAGTATTAGAAGTCCTAGTTAGATCACTTAAATAAGAAAATATATACAAGATGTTCAAATTGGAAAAGTGAAATTATTGCTATTACAGGTGACATAATATACATAAACATTCAAAAGATGCTATGAAAAATTACTAGCAATAAATGAATACATTAAAGTAGCAAGTCAGAAAAATAAATACATACACACACATACACAAAACAACCCTATTGCATTTCTATATTTAGAGAAAAGAGAGATTACGAAAACAATAACTCTTATAATCACATCAAAAAAGATGAAATACCTGGGAATAAATTTAACAAAGGAGGTGAATAACCTATACACTGAAAATTGTAAAACATTGTCAAAAAATGAAAAAAAATACACAAATAAATGTAAAAATATTCGGTGTTCATGAAATGGAAGAATTAATACTGTAAAAATGACCATAGTACTTAAAGCAATTTACAGAATCAATGCAATACCTATTAAAATCCCAATTACATTTTTCAGTGAGATAGAACAAACAAATTACAAAACGTGTGTGACAACACAAATGACCAATAACAGCAAAATTAATCCTGGGGAAAAAGGAGTAAAAATGGACGCCTTACACTTCCTGATTTCAAACAATACTAAAAAGCAATATAAAAAAAATAGTAACAGTATGGTTATAGAACAAAAATGAAATATAGATCAAAGGAAGCGAATAGAGATCCCAGAAAGAAATTCCTATAAATAATCTTTCACAAGGATTCATAACCATTTAAATAACAAAAGAAAACAAACTGACAAAATACAAGGTAACTCATAGACTCTAGGGTTATAAATTTGCACAGCATATATGGAAAATGGTGTGGAGATTCCTTTAAGAATTAAAAAAGGAGCGGCCTCCCTGGTGGCGCAGCAATGGAGCTGTCAGAAGCACGTGATGCAAGTTCGAGGCCCAGCTGGGGAGAATCCCACATGGTGCGGCAGAACTCTCCTGCCTCGACCGCTGTTCCCCTCAGCAGTGTATTTCTGATCTGCCTGTTCTGCTCCCCACTCTGTCTCTCGTGAACCCTCTCGCCACCCCATGCCTCTGGCCTGTACCCCAGCTTGTATGTATAAATAAATAAATCTTAAAAAAAAAGAATTAAAAAAGGAAATATTTTGTCATCCAAAATACCATGCCTAGATATGTAAACAAATAATCAAAACACTAAAATGAAAAGATTCACTCACCCTATGTACATAGGAACTTTAAATCACAAATCCAAGACATTCAATCAACCAAAATTTCCATTGATAGATGACTGGATAAATAAATTGTATATATACTCAAGGGAACACTATTTAACTATTAAAAAAAAGTTAAAAGGTGTCTTTTGAGACTAAGTGGATAGATTGTGAGGTAATTATGTAAATGAAAAAGTCAGAAAGTGGAAGACAATTACCAGATGCTTTTTCACTCATTTACTAAATATAAATAACAAAAGAAAACAAACTGACAAAATACAAGATAACTCATAGACTTTATGAAAAATATGTTGGATACCAGAGATCTTGTGGGGTGGGAGAATAGGTAAGATGGGGATATTAATGCCATAGTGTATTATTTCACCATATCTAATAATCTTACCCAAGAATTTTATTAGAAAACTAAACATGTTATTTTCTTTCAAATAACTCAGCTCTAATAGACATATGTTAAGAAAACTAAGATACTTTGCTCAGAATTGTATTAGAAAAAGGGTATAAGATGCTTTATTTCAAATAACTCTATTTAGACAGATATAAGCCAGAAAAAACTAAGAATCTTCTCTACTATCTCTATTAGAAATGCAAAAATATAACTTGCTTTCTCACATGTAATTCAGTGTTGATAGATATAGTACAGGAAAGCTAAAACTCTTGTCTGAGAGATATTTTATAAGACTAACTATATAAGTTGTTTCTTTCAAATAAGCCATGCAGCTACATATATCGGAGGAAAACTAAGCATGGACTCCAAGAGTGATATTAAAAATATGAAAAAAAGTTTTAATTAATTCAGTATGACATATATTACAAGAAAACTAAAATAGTTCTCTGAAAGTTGCATTAGAAAAAAATTAAATATCATTTACTCTCTTTCAATTAACTAAGTACATCCCAACACATTTCTGTAAAATTAGGAATTTTCACTAAGAATTTTATTTAAAAACAAAGATGTAAGTTGCTCTTTCTCAAAAAATGAAAAAAAAACCTCTGCAGATAAATCTACACCAACCAAATTAGCAATCTCTACTGAGAGTTGAATTAAAAAAAAAAAAATAGAAGTCACTCTATCTCAAAAAAAAAAAAAAACACAAAAAAGAAAAAAGAACTCAGTTCAGATAGACATATACAATTAAAACCCACGATTTCTCTGAGAGCTGTATTAAAAATCCAAAGATGGCCTCCCTGGTGGCTCAGCGGTTGGGCGCTGCACTATGGAGCTGTCAGCGTTGGTAACATGAGTTGGACTCCTGGCTAGGGAGATTCCCACATGGGGCTGCAGAACTCTCCTGCCTGCCCACTGCTCCCCTCAGCAGTGTATTTCCGTCAATATGCCTGTTCTGCTCCCTGCTCAGTCTCTGGTGAATCCTTTCGCCACCCCATGCCTCTGGACTGTACCCCAGCTTATATGCATAAATAAATAAGTCTTTAAAAAAAATCCAAAGATATAATTATTTTTACAAATTATTGTGTATGGATTTACATATTCCTGTAAAACTAAGAATCATCTCAGACAGCTGTAAAAAAAATGAAGATATAAGTTAGTTTCTTTCTTAGATGTCAAGTCCAATAAGCATATTCCAGTAAAACTAATATCTGAAAGATATACTAGAAACTGAAGTTATAAGCTGATTTCTTTCAAATATCTCTGTGCAGAAAAATACAACCCAGTAAAACTGTTATCTCTGAGAGCTGAACAAGAAAAACATGATATAAGTAGTTTTCATTCAAATAATTCTCTGCAGATTGACATTTCAGTAAAATGAAGAATCTTCTCTGAATGTTGTATTAGAAAGTGAAAGAAATAAGTTTATTTTTTCAAATAGCTTTTTGTAAATAGACATGTTCCATTAAAAATAAAAATATTTTCTAAGAATTTTATTTACAAATCATATGTGTGTTGTTATGTCTCATTAACTAAGTTTGTATATTTATATATTTTTCAATGTTTATTTTTGTGTAGGAGAACTGTGGGGTAGGCCAAAGATATGGGGCTGAGAGGATTCACCAAAGATAGAATGGGTAGCAGAACAGGCATATCCACCAAAATACACTGCTGAAAGGAGAAGTGGGCTAGATGGGAGAGGTCTGCTGAGCCTGGCAGAAGATCGAACTCAGGCTTCAGAGGTGATATCACTAAACCTTAACCCCTAGACATCATAGAGGCCCCCTGTATATTTATATTTTGATGAAAATAACAATCTCTAACCGTTGATTTAGGAAATCAAAGATATAATATCTGCCTTTCAAATAAATCAGTTCACATAGTAACTAAGAATCTTTGAAAGGAGTTATTTTTGAAAATCAAACATATAACTTTTCTCACATATAACTCAGTATGTATAGATATATGTTGCTTTCTGTGGATAAGCAGATATTAGTAAAGCAAAGGCTATTTTCTTACACTAGTATTAGTAACCAAAGACAATTTGCTTTCTTTCAAATAACTCAGTGAGGAGAGATATATTATAGTAAAACTTAAATCTTCTCCATGAGTGTATTTGAATACCAGTGATAAGTCACTTTCTTTCAAATAATTCAGTTACATAGACATATTTCTCAGTTAAAACTAAGAAAACCAAAGACATAACTTGTTTTCTTTCAAAAGTACTCTCCATGGACAGATACACAGCATTAAACTAATAATTCTCTGAGAATTATATTTTAAAATTGAAGATATAATTTGTTTTCTCTTAACTAACTAAATGCAGCTAGACATATTCCAGTAAAACTAAGAATTATTTCAGAGTTGTATTAGAAAATTGAATATATAAGTTGTTTTCTTTCTGCAGGTATATATTTTACCAGTAAAACTAAGAATCTTTTCTAAGAGTTGTCTGAGTGAACTGAAGATATATTTTTTTTTATTATTTCCTATAACTCAGTATGGATATACATATCTCTGCAACACTAAGTATCTTCCCTAAATATTTTGTTAGAAAACCACTGGTACAAACTTTTGGGAATTGACCCAAAGGACACAAAAACACTAATCCAAAAAGATACATGCACCTGTATGTTCATCGCGGCACTGTTCACAATGGTAAAGGTAAGGAAGCAACCCAGATGTCCAAAAATAGATGACGGGATCAGGAAGATGTGGTACATGTACACAGTGGAATACTATTCAGCATTCAAAGAAGATAAACACATTCAATTTGCAGCAACATGGATGGAATTAGAGGGGATCATACTCAGCGAAACAAGCCAGAAAGAAAGAGAAAAATATCGAATGGTTTCACTTATAACAGGACTATAAGGAAACCAAATAGGAGAGAGACACTCAGTGGGTCCGGGGGGCGGGGGAAGGGGAGGATAAGCGCACAGAATGGAGTAGAAAAGGACACAAGGGAACACGGAGATGGATCACAGGTGAATTGGTGGTGGGTTACCCAAGGGGAATACAAAATGTAAAAGATATAAATAACAATCAAAATATATAAAAAATAAAACAACAAAAAAAGAAAAATCTTGACATCTAAAAATGATGATGATCTCATCACATCTGAACATTGAACCACTTTTTAAAGAAATCCTCCGTTCTGGTTTCACTTATAACAGGACTATAAGGAAACTAAATAGGAGAGAGACACTCAGTGCGGAGCGGGGTGGGGGGGGAGGATAAGGGCACAAAATGGAGTAGAAAAGAATCAAGGGACCACGGAGATGGACCACGGGTGAATTGGTGGTGGGTTACCCAAGGGGAATACAAAATGTAAAAGACATAAATAACAATAAAAATATATACATAAAAATAAATAAATCTTTAAAAAATAATAAATTTATTTCTCTTAAAAATATCATCATTGATAACCTTACTTCAGTCAAATATAATCTTAAATTACATATTCTAATGTCTGCAACACTTAAGTGTGTAGACATTTCTAGACTACCAAACCTAGAACAGAGAAAGGCCTGACAAGCTACTTTCTGGAAGCTACTTTATACAGAACCAAATGTCACTTTCTCAGTGGCCCTCACTAATGTAGAGGCAGAAATTTAGTTTCCATCTTCTCTTTCAAATAAGTTCTGCAGTTTTCCTTCGTCTTACACATTCTTTCAACCTTTGAAGATTTCCAGAGCTGGAAAGAGCATGGAGCCTAGGAAAGAGGACAGATAGTCTTGAATTCATAATTTTTTGGGAGTCAGTGAATGCCACAGCCATGACCACCGGAGTCTATGATGGGAAACCATTAACTCCTAACTCTGGGCCCAGTAGGTGGTGAAGCCATGCCCGGCAGAAGCCAAACCCATAGCAATATGGCCTTCAGATCAAAGGATGGGGAGATGGAAAATCAAAACCAAGAGCCACTTTGATCATAAGGGAATACTACACCACAGAAAGAGAAAAAAAATCGAGAAACAAATCCCAAACACATGGAAGATATGTTCCTCCCATTTATACAGAATTCAAACTTGCCATCATAAGGAAATTTGAAGAACACAGAGAAAACACTGAAAAGCAGATCAATGATATACAAGAAAAATTAGAAAAATGAATGAATGTAAGCTCACAGAATAAAGAAAATGAAAACATAGCAGGTGACTACCATCAACTCTCACAACAAATATTGGAGAAAACATATTTGTAGTAGAAAACAGCAACACCACACTATCACCAATGGACAGATCAAGAAGACATAAAATGAAAAGGGAAACAATAGCTATAAAAGAATTAGACCACATGGCCTAATAGACATCTATAGGGCCCTGCATCCCCCCAAAAGCAGAGAACAATTTTTTCTCATGTGCATATGGGACAGTCTCAAGTATTAACCACATATTGGGTCACAAAACAAATATCAACTAATTAATGAAAATTGAAATCATATCAAGCATCATCTCTTACCATAAAATTATGAAACTAAACATCAACTACAAAAGATGAAGCAGGTAAGTCCTTAAATATGTGGAGATTGACCAACGCGCTACTGAAACACTACTGGTTGATGAGGAAATTAAAGAAGTATTCAAAAATACCATGAGGCAAGTAAAAATAAAGACATAAAATTCCAGAACTTACGTGATGCAGCAAAAGCAATACCAAGAAAGGATTATATAGAGAAGCAGGCCAACATAAAGAAATATGAAAAAGCCCAAATAAACAACCTTGCATCTCATCTCAAGGAACTAGAAAAACAAAAGCAAAATCAAAAGTCATCTGAAGAAAGGAGATAATTTTTTAAAAATGCAGATATAAACAAAAATCTAAAAGATAGTTCAAACAGACCAATGGAGTCAAAAACTGGTTCTTTGAAAAGAATAACAAAATAGACAACCTCTAGTTAGATTCACAAAGAAAGAGAAAAACTCACATAAGATCGAAAACAAAAGTTGAGGTTACAATAGTTGTTACATAAGTTCAGAAAATATTCAGAAATTATATGTGAATAAATTCTATAAATTAAAGAGATGAACAAATTCCTAGAATTATAAAATCATCCAAGATGGAATAGTAATCCTGAACAAATCAATCCAAAGAAAGGAAATTGAAGCAGTCATGAAAACTCTCCCAAAATAAAGGTCCAGAACATCTAGTTCAAAGCGAGTCTCAACAAACTTTCAAAGGTGAATTAATATTTTTGATGAGCAAACTCTTTTAAAAAATTGAGTGTAAAAAAATATTTTTAAACAGAATTTATGTGGCCAACACCATTCAATTATGTAAACCACACACATACAACATACACACACACACCCCTCTAACCTAAAAACCAATTTCTCTAACCAACACAGATGCATACACTCTCAATAAAAACTTAGCAAATCAAATCCAACAATGCATTCAAAGGATTATACATGAAGATTAAGTGGAATTTATATCAAGGACACAAGAATGGTTCAACATCTGAAAATGTATGTAATTTACCACATCAACAAAAGGGAAGATCATGGCAATAGATGCTGAGAGAGCATTTGAAAATATTTAACATCTATGATGAAAGCACTTGAAAAACTAGAGATAAATGGAACACATTAACATAATAAAACCTCATATAAGAAACACAGCTAAATTTTCCAAAGGTGAAAATTGAAATATTTTCCACTAAGATCTAGTACAAGACAAGAATGACCACTATCAACATAATTATTCAGTGGAGTATTGGTAGTACTAGTCAAGTCAATCAGGCAAGAGAAAGATATACATAGAATCCAATTTGGAATGGGAGAATTAAAACTATCATTATTTGCCAATGACAAAATAATATACATACAGAAACCTGAAGACTCCACTGGTGGGGGGGACTAATTAAAACAATAAAAAAGTTCAGCAATGTGGCAAGTTACAAAATCAATACACAAAATTCAGTTGCCCCCTCTTATAGGTAAGCCATAAGGTAGAAAAGGAAGAAATTTAGAAAATGATCCCCTTTACAGTCTAAATTAACAAAAAAATATTGATACTTAGGAGTAAAGTTAAGAAAAGATGTGAAAGACCTATGCAATGATTTTTTCAAAACATTGTTAAAAGAAATAGAAGACACAAAAATGGAAAAATTCTCTGTTCATGAATTGGGGGAATCAATATTCTCAAAATGACCATCCTGCCCTAAGCAATATATAGATACAATGCAATCCCATTAAGATTTTAAATGACATTTCTTGAAGGAAATAGATCAAATATTACTGAACTTCTTATGGAACCACAAAAGACCCCAAATTGTCAAAGCTCTGACAAAAAGGAAGAATGGCGTTATTATACTTCAAGACTTCAAGCTGTGATATAAAGTCACTATAATAAAACAACATAGTACTGCAATAAAAACAGACACACCAACATTGGAATAGAACTAAAAACCAGAAATAAACCCACATATGTATGGAAAGTTAATCTATGCAGTAGAGCCAAGATTATACACTGGAACAAGGAAGACCTCTTCAATAAGCTATGCGGGAAATTTAGCAGCTACATGCAAAAAAAGAAAAACCCAAGCCATTGAAGCAGCATGGGAGGAGCTGGAAGGGGTTATGAATAATGAAATAAGTCAGAAGGGAAAAGAAAAATATCAGATGGTTTCACTTGTAGGAGTAATATGGCGAAAGCAATTAAGGAATCAGGAAAAAGAAGGCAAAACTGGCAGGCAACTATAAATCGGAGATATTCAGTAGGGGAGGGTTAAGGGAGAGAGATTAAAATAGGGGTGGGCAGAGCACAAGAGACTATGATGATAGTTCATGAGTGACTTGGTGGAATTTTATGGGTACTACATCCGAGAGGAGAAACCAAACATTGTACAAATGTAAATAGCCATGTAATACGTACATATAAATAATAAAAACAATCAGGTGAAAAATGGTTTTAAATAGATAGATAAATAAATAAATGAATAAATAAATTTATGCCTTGAAAACATAATTGCGTGTGTGTGTTTGTGTGTGTGTATCAATATGCTAATTATCTCTCTCTCTCTCTCTCACGCTCTCTCTGTCATCTATTTATCTTATCTGTCCATTAAGATGATGTGCCCTCATCTTCACAGATAACTGGTTTGGTATTGGAACAAAAACTAGAAAAAAATGAGTATTATTGAGAACTCAGAAATGACCCACATTTATAGTGGTCTTCAATAAATGTTAGGAAAAGCAGGCATCCACATGCAAATAATTAAGTAAGATTACTATCCAATACCACATACATAAATTAACTTGAAATGGGCCAACTATTCAGATATAAGACCTGAAACTATAAAATACATAGAAAACATGAGGAAAACACTTTGCGACATTGACTTCAGGGATGGGACTGCTAATTCAATGGCAAAGTAAAGAAAAGCAAAAACAAATGGACTACATCAAACTAAAAAAGTTTCTGAATAACAAAATAAATTATCATTAAAAAAATTAACACCTATGAATGGGAAAAATATTTGCACATCATATATCTGACAAGGGGTTAATATTCAAAATCCAGAAAAAATTATGCAATGCTATAAAAAAAGCAAACAACACAATCAAAAAAATGTGTAGAATAGCTAAAAAGATACATCTCCAAAGAGTAAATAAAAGAGTCAACAGACTTATTATCTGTGAAATACAGCTGAAAAATCTATGAGATATATGTCATACCTGAGTGAATTACCCACATTAAAAAAGAATTAGTATTAGGAAGAATGTGGAGAAGAAAGAACCCTCATACTCTATTAGTGGTGATATGAAAAATATTTCTACCTTAAATCTAATAAAATTGAACATATAATCCAAGATATCCAGATATGCTCTTTTATGAAGTCCTTATAAACATTTTCTTTTTTTTTCTATATAGGTGAACTATTTTGCCTGAAGTGCCATATTAGACAATTTAGAACAATCCTCAATAATCTTGCTCCTATATATGTGCATTCATAATTTGACCTTCCAATACATCAGATAGATAGATAGATAGACAGATAAATATAGATCTATAGTTATAGATATGAAAGAGCTAACATTGTAGAGACATTAACATGTTTCAAATCAGAAGGACTCCTTGAAAGAGGAGATCAGAAATTAGAGCTAATTTTTTTTTCCAGATTAGTCCCATGTGTTTGGTCCTAGATAGCAGGGAACCTGAGAAAAACTTTAAACATAATTATAAATAGTAGAGTGGGTGGACAGGGGAGGACTGGATTACAGGACCTGCCAAAGAAGTGGAGTACTAGTAATCACTTTAAACTTTGTACTGTACCAAATTAGCTAGTCTATAAATAAGGATAAATAGTAAATAGGCCAGATATTGATGGCACATACAGTTAAGTTTTGAAGTAGCCCAATCCTTGAATAGTGGAGTGGAAATATGCCTATCATCTTTAGACTCTTGCATACAGGAAATGCAAATTCAACCAGGAGGCAGAAGGCCTCATTCGAGGCCTCAAATTATTTCTAAAATTACTCTAACTACTATGGCTTGCCACTGAAAAATATCTCAGCAAAAGAGGTATAAACAATATAATTAGAAAAAGAAAATATATACATCAGAATTAAGCACATAGTATCCAGAGAATAGGCTTAATAAAATTGATTTTAAAGTATTAATTTTATATAGACAAATAAATAAAACATAGTTTTGATAAATTTATCAAATGCTTGAATATTATATATTAAACAAGAAAGTAATTAAATTTCCAGAATGAGAGATAGAATGATAAAATTTTAGGCAACAGTTAATGTATTTGAGGTCATATTAAGAAAGCAAGTGTAAAAATGTAACATAAGCAAAAAAAATACAGATTAATGCCCAGAAAGATGGAAGAAAAGAGAAGTGAGAAAATACACAAAGGAAAAGTAAAGATAGAATATAAAGGATTAAAAACATAAGCGATATAGTAAGTGGTATAATATATTAGAATCCCAGAAGAGAAAGTAGAAATGTATTAAAAAATATTTCAAGTGAGAATGGTTAGAAATTTTACAGAAAATCACCAAAAATGTCAAGTCACAAATTAATGAATTTCTGAAAATAAAAACAGAGAAAAAAAATCTAAAAACAGAATAGTAAAAAATGACAGATATGAACTTGAGAACTTCTGCAAAGCAGTACACATATGCCTATGTGTGTCTGTCTGTGTGTAAGCAAGAGTTGGAGGCAAAATGGGCTAACTATAAGAGACAGGCAATTAAAGGATTTTTTTGGCATTAAACAATGTCAAAAATCATGTGTTGATATAAATAATACAAATGTTTATATATTTTAAAATACCCACTAAAATGAAAGACAAAATTAAGAATTTGTCACCAACAGACCCACATTAAAGGAAATACTAACCATTAGTCTTTAGGCAGAAGAACAATTGTCCCTGTTGAAGGTCTGTGATTATAATGAAGTGTTTTTTTTGAAGTAATAAAAATATGAGGAAGCAAATTGGATATTGATTGCATAATGCAATAATATTATGACATGCTAATATGTATCTGAATGATGGGAGAGCAAAAAATGCAAAAATGAACCAAAGTAGAACTTCCGTTGTAGCTATGTTAACATTAATGTTAGACTTAGTTAATTTTCTGCCCTGCCCTGTCTACTCTGCTCTTTGTCATATTACATAATGTAAAAGCAAGAGATCACATGCAACACTGGCAGAATAAGGAAAGAAGAAATGGAAACTGCATAGGATATGATTCAGTAACTGGAATTGATTTATCTCTTTACAATAAAAACTAGAAAACTATATTATGTGTATGAAATATCTCTTTCGAGATCTTGCAGATCAAGATTGCGAAGCATGAAGGAAGGGAAAGAACCAAGATGAGTTCCACATTATTCCCAAGTTACTTTGTAAGAGAAATACTGAAATAAATGGTCATGGAAAGTAATCCATAGCATACAAGACAGTGTCACTAGCTTAAAAACAGGTTAAAATTCAAAGTTTGAGCAGCTGGAATTTCTTTTTTTTTTTAAGATTTATTTATTTATACATACAAGCTGGGCTACAGGCCAGAGGCGTGGGGAGGCGAGAGGATTCACTGGAGACAGAGGGGATCAGAACAGGCAGATCAGAAATACACTGCTTAGGGGAGCAGCAGGTGAGGCAGGAGAGGTCTGCAGCACCATGTGGGATTCTCCCCGGCTGGGCGTCCAACTCGCATAGCACCCTGCCGACAGCTCTACAGTGCAGCGCTCAACCGCTGGGCCACCAGGGAGGCCCCAGCAGCTGGAATTTCTAGTAGAGAAATTGATATGGAATAAAAGAGCTAGACATTATCACAAAGATTACTCTAAAACCCTTTGTAAGTCCTAAGCCAACTGTACCTAGAATGAAATTCCATGAAGATAAGTAAAGGAAAACTACAAGGAAGGTATTAACTGAGTAATTCCAGACTTCACATAGCAGCATGATAAGGTAATGTGACCAGCCAGAATCGAGAATACTCACTAAAATCCAGGAAACTCAGTGCATGCCATGGGAGAACTGTTACCCTAGTAACAGTATTAAGCTAGCTCTGAGGTGAAAAAAAAACCCAAAACACTCAAAACTAACCTTACAACACTTAAACAGTCTGTGTGTGGGATAGAGAGGCACAGATTTCCTCATTGATGCACTGCCTGCTACAACAAAGTCAGACACTTTTCAGAAGACGCCAATCAGTCTAAACATTAAAAGATGTAATATCACAATAAGCAGTATGCAATAAAGAATCACAAAATGCCAAGAAATAAGAAAATGCATAAACACCAAAATAATTAATCACAAAAGACAGAGAACAAGGAATTTGCAAGACATTAAATGCGCTATTATACATGTTAAAATATTTCAATAAAAAATTAATCTGCTAAAAAATAAAAAATATAAAAATTGACTTCTAGAGAAAAATATTAAATATTGAAGTAATAAAATAAAAAATATTTGAAATAAAGATTTCACTAGATGGAATTAAAAATGAATTACACACCAAGAAAGGACAATCCAATGACAGAAATAGAAGAAACTACACAAGCTGAAGCACAAAATGGTGACGGTGAGGGTACTCATTGACGTAGACAATCAACAGTAGTGTATCATTACTACAATCCCCCCCAAACAATGAGGAGTGTAAAAGTGTAGTTGGAGAAATACTAGCTACAATGTTTCAAAGTTTATAAAACCTAATTACAACAGAGAACAAAGACCCCCAATACCAAAGAGGCTAAAATCTAGGAAATCATACCAACAAACTTCAAAATAATACAGTATTCAAAGAATAATACTAAACTTCTATTCAAAAACTATTAAGCCGGAATATGAAAGAATGATATTTTGAAAAGAAACATTGAAAGAAAGTATATGCAGAACACATATCTGTACAGCAAAAGAAACAGTAACCAAACAAATAGGCACCCTACTAATTGGGAGAAAATCTTTGTACACAATACAATCAATAAAGAACTGGTAACAAATATCTACAAGGAGCTCACAAAACTCAACAAAAACAAAGTCAGCAATCCAATTAAAAAAAATGTAATAAAAAGCCACTGAGGGTTTCAGGACTCATTCTTGCCCATCTGCATGATTCATGGGCACCTGCATTGGTGCCAGGCTGGCACCACAGCAAGCTGGCACAACAAATATTATATTTGAAGGTAGGCTCACAAATTTAAAATTAATATTGCAAACCTTAGAAAAGCCACTAAAAAGAAAACAATGATGAATAACTAAACCAAAGGTGAAGATTAATGAAACAGAAAATTTATTTTCCACTAATTAAAAAAGTATTAAGAAAGGGAGAAAAGAGAGGATAAAAATGTCAGTTGTAGGGCCTCCCCGGTGGCGCAGCAGTTAAGTGCTGCGCTGTGGAGCTGTTGGCAGCTGCGACGCGAGTTCGACGCCCGGCCGGGGAGAATCCCACATGGCACAGAAGACCTTTCCTGCCTTGTCTGCTGCTCCCCTCAGCAGTGTATTTCTGACCTGCCTGTTCTGCTCCCCACTCTGTCTCTGGTGAACCCTCTCACCGCCCCATGCCTCTGGCCTGTACCCCAACTTGTATGTATAAAAAAAAAAGTCAGTTGTAAATATGACACAACCAATCATTACAATAACCACAAGTTTTCTTTTTTTTAAATTTTTTTTAAGATTTATTTATTTATACACACAAGCTGGAGTACAGACCAGAGGTGTGGGGCAGCGAGAGGGTTCACCAGAGACAGAGCGGGGAGCAGAACAGGCAGATCAGAAATACACTGCTGAGGGGAGCAGCTGGTAAGGCAGGAGAGGTCTGCCGCACCATGTGGGATTCTCCCTGGCCGGGCGTCGAACTCGCATTGCTGCTCGGGACAGCTCCACAGCGCAGCGCTTAACAGCTGTGCCACCAGGGAGGCCCAACCACAAGTTTTCTATGCTCTATCATCAAGATAATTTAAAATCAAACAAAACAGCAAAGCAAAACAAAAATAAACTCACAGATACTGAGAACAGATTGTGTTTCCCAGAGGCGCATGTTTAGTGGGGGGTTGGGGAGGGTAAAATGAGTGAAGGGATCAAAGGGTACAAACGTCCAGCTATAACATGAATCAATCATTGGTGTGTAATGTACAACATGGTGACAACAGTTAATAACACTATTACATATTTGAAGTTTCTAAAAGAATAGATACCAAAAATTCCTCATAACAATGAGAAATAAATTTGTAACTGTGAGGGGATGGATGTTAAGTAGACTTGTGGTGATGATTCAGCACAGAGTTAAATATGTATATTGTTATGTCAATTATATCTAAAAAAAAAAGATAACTGTGGATAAACCAGGAGACAATGAAAATCAACTATAGGCACTCAATAAAATATAAATAAGTTAAATATTATATGATGAATAAAAAGGGATACTCTTATCACACATGCACAAAGCCTTGAGTGTTTAATAAATACTACAGATTAGACCTCAGAATAAGTAATGATTCCAAGAATAAAGTAAAATAAAATAACAAGGTTAAAGAGGGACATGTTTAAAAAGAAGGGGGATAAGTTATGAAATAAGCTAAGTTTCTGGGTGGAACAACAATTAATGACTTTAGTAAAAACAAATTAGTAATTAATTTTAGATAAATCAATATTCCTCACTCAGCTACCAATAGAAAAACTAGATAAAATACCAAAAGTATATAGAAGATTTTAAGATTTTCTTTCAGCTAGTTTTAATTAGCATTTATTGAACACACCACCCAAAATGTGCAAAATGTATTTGAAAAAGCTCATGGAGGGAGGGCCTCCCTGGTGGTGCAATGGGTTAAGTCTCAGCACTATGTAGCTGTCCACAGTCATGACAGGAGGAGTTCAATCCCCGGCCAGGGAGATACCCACAAGGTGCAGCAGACTTCTCCTGCCTTGCCCACTGCTACCCTCAGCAGTGTACTTCAGTAGAACTGCCTGTTCTGCTCCCCACTCTGTCTCCTCTCACCACCCCACACCTCTGGCCTGACCCCCAGTTCTTGTATGCATAAATAAATAAATAAATAAATCTTAAATAAAAAGCTCATGGAATTCTTGCCAAGATAGACCGTATACTTGATGCCAAGACAACTCTAAAAGAATACAAAAACTAAAAACAAAAAAATCCCCAATTAAATAAAAGTTCAATACCAAGAAGTTATTTTGTAATCAAAAATTGAAAAGTAAATAACAGATGCCTTAAACCGGTGAGTTAAAGAAAACTCCAAAATCGGTTCCATTGGTCTTTCTGTCTGTTTTTATTCCAGTACCATGCTGTTTTAATTATTACGTCTTTGTAGTATAGTTTGAAATCAGGGAGTGAAATTCCTCCGTTTTCTTTTTTTTTTTTTAGTTAGTAGGGCTTTAGCTATGCGAGGTTTTTTGTGGTTCCATATGAATTTCATCAATAGTCGATGTATTTCTTTGAAGAATGTCATTGAGACTTTTATTGGAATAGCATTGAATCTGTAAATTGCTTTTGATAGGATTGCCATTTGGATAATGTTAATCCTTCCAATCCATGAGCAAGGGATGCCTTTCCATCTTCATGTGTCTTCTATTTCTTTCAAAGGAGTTTTGTAGTTTTCTTTGTAGAAGTCCTTTATGTGTTTTGTTAGATTTATTCCCAGATATTTGATTTTTTTTATTTCGATTTTGAAGGGGATGGATCTCTTAATTTCTTCTTCTTCAGATTGGGTGTTTGCATAGAGGAATGCTACTGCCTTTTGTGCGTTGATTTTGTATCCTGCTACTTTACTGAACTGGTATATTATTTTGAGTAGTTTTTCTATGGAATTTTTAGGGTTTTGTATATATATTATCATATCGTCTGCAAAAAATGCTCAACATCACTTATAATCAAGGAAATGCAAATAAAAACCACTATGAGATACCACCTCACACCTGAGAGGATGGAACACGTTAAAAACACAGGCAACAACAAATGCTGGAAAGGATGTGGAGAAAAAGGAGCTCTTCTGCACTGCTGGTGGGAATGTGAACTGGTCCAACCACTATGGAAAGCTGTATGGCGATTCCTCAAACTGCTTAACATGGAGCTCCCACACAACCCAGCAATCCCACTTTTGGGAATTTACCCAAAGGACACAAAAACACTAATCCGAAAAGATACATGCACCCGTATGTTCATTGCGGCACTATTCACAATAGCAAAGGTATGGAAGCAAGCCAGATGTCCAAAAATAGATGATTGGATCCAGAAGATGTGGTACATATACACAATGGAATACTATTCAGCATTCAAAGAAGATAAACACATGCAATTTGCAGCGACATGGATGGAATTAGAAGGGATCATACTCAGTGAAATAATCCAGAAAGAAAAAGAAAAATATCGAATGGTTTCACTTATAACAGGACTATAGGGGAACCAAATAGGAGAGAGACACTCAGCAGGTAAGGGGGAGGGAGGCGGGGGTGGGAAGGAAGGATAAGAGCACAAAATGGAATAGAAAAGAGCACAAGGGACCATGGAGATGGATCACAGGTGAATTGGTGGTGTGCTACCCAAGGGGAATACAAAATGTAAAACATAAATAACAATAAAAATATATATTATAAAAAAAAGAAAACTGACATATTCCAAAACCAAAAAAAAAAAAAAAATCAAAAAAGAAAACTCCAAAATCGGGCCTCCCTGGTGGCGCAGTGGTTGAGAGCACCTGTCGGCAGCGCGCGATGCGAGTTCGACACCCAGCCGGGGAGAGTCCCACATGGTGCGACAGACCTCTCCTGCCTCACCCACTGCTCTCCTCAGCAGCGTGTTTCTGGTCTGCCTGTTCTGCTCCCCACTCTGTCTCTGGTGAGCCCTCTCGCCGCCCCACGCCTCTGGCCTGTACCCCAGCTTGTATGTATAAATAAATTAATCTTTAAAAAAGAAAAAAAGAAAACTCCAAAAACAAAATTAGAAATATTAGTGTAATGTACCCAAAGAAAAATGATGAAAATATGAAAGCATTATTGCCTTTATTATTAGCTATGTTCTAAAATTAATTATCAATAAATCATTACTTAAGTCAGTTTTGATATCTTTCATATTGTGAGTCATACAGCAAATTTAAACTTCTAAATGCAAAAATAAATGCAGTATCATATGTAAGATGTTTCAAATAAAAGAAAACAAAGCTAAATAAAGTTAGGTCAAATATATTTTTGAATGCAAGACAAAGCTAAACAAAAAGTTAAACAAAGAAATTTATCTTGAAGATATTTTGAATACTAATACGTTGACTTGAAACTTGATTCAAGTTTTAATTTGACATCTGCTCTTAAAACAGTCTACTGATAATTTACTTAGTTGTGATCTGTATGGAAAATTATTTGGAGCTATGAATATACACATATGTTTATGTATATGTGTGTGTGTGTATATGTGTGTGTGTGTATTTCCTTACAAATATGTATAGTAAGAATATATATATATATTTATATTTATTTTAAGACCAATACCTCTGTGTATGTACATTGTCTTCCATCACTTTGGTTCTATAAGTCTTTGTGACTCTTGAAATTCCAAGGGTTTAATTTTTCTTTAATGTTATATAAGGATTGATAAAAACATAAATAAATAAATAAATAAATAAAATAAGTGTAGACAGATGATGGTGATAAAGACAGATAGATAGATAGATAGATAGATAGATAGATAGATAGATAGACAGATAGATAGATAGATAATGATGCCAATTCTTTAAAATCTTCTGTGTTTTCTAAATACTATAATTTACACTAGTGCTGGAGTTTCATCAAGTACAGAAAATAGCCCAATATGTAATTATCTCATTTAGAAAAATGACCACTCAATTAAGTATTCCACTGAGTAAACATTTCTCACTGACAGAGCTGTAGGCAGATATCCAGTTGTCTTGCAAGATCCATGAAGTTCAAATAATTTGCCAAACTTTTTGTTACATATGAATAGAAGAACTAGAGGTTTCATATCTGGTAAGAAAGATATGAATGTCATTTAATCAGAAATTAAGCTATTAATACACCTGCAAAGTATAAAGAGCAACAAAATAGGAAAATAATCACCTTGAGCTCTTACTCTTTACAAAATAGCTAAATAAAAATGAACACAAAGAAAATTACAATTTTAAAATAATTAAGTGGTAGAAAATACATTTCTTAAATGGTGATAAGATTTTAATTTGGTCCACATTGAAAATAATATTGGTGGTTTAAGGTACATAATGAGCAATTACAGCACACATGATACTCAGAAGTGAAATATTATCAGCTAACAGCTGAAACTCATAAATGCATAGCACAGTTTGAACATGAAATTTTCTACAATAAGCCATCTGCTGAAAGATGTTATTATGAAAAATTAAAAATGAAGTAGAAATATTATTTCCCTTAATATGTGTAAAAATGATGGAATATTGAAAAAGTAGATACTATCTGAATAGATTCTCAATATTAAACAGTTGATTCCAATAATGTAGTTTGTGGTGTTTCATATAAACATTGCTAAATTATTCAGACATACCTATGACACACTTAGCATAAATTCTCTGAATATACAAATCATAGCTAAAGTAGTAAACATATGTTCAGTTTTTTGACACAAATTGCAAATCTGGCTTTATACAATGTTCTTTACTAACATGAGACTGTATTTTCTCACTTAATTAATTCTAACATAAGAATATTAATCTTCTAAAATAAGAATATTAATAAAATAAGAATATTAATTGCACTAATCTTGCAAAATGATTGTCATATATATGCATTGTTTTTTGTTTAATTACTTAACGCATGCAACTGCAGGGCCTCCCTGATGGCGTAATGGGTTAAGTTGCAGCACTATGAAGCTATCCAGAGCCACTGCAGCACAAGTTCAATACCCAGTCAGGAAGCTTCCCACATGGTGCAGCAGACCTCTCCTGCTTTGCCCACTGCTCCCCTCGGCAGTGTATTTCTGTAGATCTGCCTGTTCTGCTCCCCACTCTGTCTCTGGTGAATCCTCTCACCACCTCCACACTTCTGGCCTACACCCCTGCTTGTATGCATAAATAAATAAATCTTTTTTGTTTAAAAAAAGCATGCAACAGCAGTGCACATATTTTAAAATGTATTTAATTATATCTCTCAATCTCTTTACTTTGGTTTCTACATTTCAAACTATACTAACAAATACTTGTTACTGAAATAATTATATATATATATGATCTACATTTTAATCAGTTTTCTGATTTCATATTTAAGTATGAAAATTAAAATAATTAGATCCAGTTTTAATTTATTATCTAAATTAATATTTTTTCTCTTCTCCATGTTATTTTAGTACATGATAAACTTTTTTTTTTAAGATTTATTTTTTATTTATACATACAAGCTGGGGTACAGGCCAGAGGCATGGGGCGGCGAGAGGGTTCACCAGAGCCAGAGTGGGGAGCAGAACAGGCAGATCAGAAATACACTGCTGAGGGGAGCAGCAGGCAAGGCAGGAGAGGTCTGCCGCGCCATGTGGGACTCTCCCTGGCCAGGCGTCGAACTCGCGTCACCGCTGCCGACAGCTCCACAGCACAGTGCTTAACCACTGCGCCACCGGAGGCCCCAACATTTTAAAAGATAGGATTGATTCATTTACAAAGATAGAAATATGAGAAGTAACATATTTAATATAATATTTAATGATATAGTTAACCCTATTTTTTTTAAAAGTGTGTGGGTTGGAACATTCTTACAAGAAGAAGAAAAATATTAAATGTATAATGGTAGTAAGATTATCAGATAAATTTACAAGTATAACAAAATAAATATATAATAAGGGAAACATATGGGATCACATTATCGACAAAGAAATTGAATCTTAACAAATATATGAGCGTAACTGAAATATAAATTCAATAATGCAAGGCAGATGTGTGTTAAGAATTTTTTTCAAGAAATCCCAATGAAAAATCATAAAGGTAATATGTACGTAAGAATTGAAAGTATCAGTATAATGAAGTTAACAATGTTATCTAAACACACTGCTGAAATGATAAATGGGTCAATGAGAAAATAAAAGAAGTAATACATTGATTTGGGAATGCACCAGTGTATCACTGGGGACACGCTGAGGGACAAGTCAGGGAGCAGGTTTGCAACGTAAGAATCTGATACTCAGTGAGCATCCCTCTTGTGATTTATTAGCAGTAACAAGCAGCGTGATTGATAATGTGACAAAAGCAGGAGGAGGGTCCAGGGGAGACAAAGAGTGATCAATTTTATGGGGAACTGGAGGGGAAGTGTTGACCACATATTTGATGTAACTTCTGAGCTACTCCCAGATCATGTCAGACAATGACCACAGAATCACATTAATGGCTACTCAGGCATTCCCAGGCCAGCCTGTGATGTGGGCCATTATCTTAGGGCAGTCATGCAGGAGTGCTTCTTTCAGTCCCTACAGCACAGTTGCACAGAGAGGCCACATGGAGTGCATAGAAAGGCCAGAGAAATATATAAAAAATATACCTCAAGATAAATGATAATGAAGATACAAATTCCAGAGTATATAGGACAGAGCAAAATCAGTGCTAAGATTAAAGTGCATAGCGATATAACTCATCAAGTAACAGGAAAGAGTTCCATTAAATAATCGTATTGTTCAACTTAAGAAACTAGACAAAGATGAACAAATAAAACCAAACTCCAGTGGAAGAAAGGAAATAAAAAATTAGAACAGAAATGAAAGATGTAGAAATCAAAAGGAAACTGTAAGAGATTAATAAAACCAAAAGTTGGGTCTTTGAAGAGATAAGTCACTAGCTAGTCTCACAAAGGAAAAAAAGAGAGAAAAAATAGTCACAAATGAAAAAGAAGTCACAAGAGACATGTCAGATATTAAGAGAATCAGTGTTTACTATGAACATTTGTATGCTAGTTAGTTGAGTTATCTAAAAGAGTTGAACAAATTCTTAGCAATATATAACCATGTGTGACTGAATCAGAAAGAAATAGATAACCTGAAACTACCAATTAAAAGTAAGGACATTGTTATAGTAATCAAGTCCCCCAACAAATAAAAGTCCAGGATCATACAATTTCACTAGTGAGTCTACCAAATCATTGATGATGAATTAAGACCTACCCTTCTCAAGCTCTTCCAAAAAATTGAGAATGAGGGAATAGTTAAAAACATATTTTGTGAGGTCAACATTGCCCTGAATACAAACCAAATGAAGACACCACAAAGGAAAAGAAAAAGAAAAGGAAACAGTTAATAAACTACAGACCAATTTCCCCTGTATTCATAATTGTGAAATTCCTCAATAAAATCTTAGCAATCTGAAAATATATGATTATGTTAATAGCTGGTAATAAAATATTTGATAACATTCAACATACAGTGGTGATAATGACCCACAAAAATGGAGATAGATGGGACATACTTCAACCTATTTAAGGTAAAATATATGTCAACTCTCAATTAGCATAATCCCCAATGGTGTTAGGCTGAAAGTTTTATCACTAAGATCTGATACAAGACCAGGATGTCCACTATCACCATTACTGGTCAGCATAAGAACAGAAGTCCTAATTAGAACAATTAAAGTGAACGATTACAAGAAATCCAAATTGGCAAAGAAATAAAGCATCATTATTTGCATATGACATGATAATATACATAGAATACCTTGAAGATTCTCCGAAAAAATGACATAGATCAATTCAGTAAAGTGGTAGGTTACAAAATCAATATTAAAAATAGTCAGTTGTTTTCCTATGTGAAAACAATGAGCTGTAAGAGGGAGAAATCAGGAAAACAATTCCATGTAATACTGCATCAGAAAGAATTAAATACTAAGGAATAAATTTAGCATAGGATCTATACAGTGAAAGCTATAAGACATTGCTAAAAGAAATAGAAGATACAAGGAAATTGAAATATATTCCCTCCTAGTGGGTTGGGATAATTTATATTGTTAAATGGCCATCTTACAGAAAGCAATTCATAGATTCAATACAATCCCTATCAAAGTGTAATTGACCCTAGAAATTAACAATAGAATTAAAGCTACCAGAGAGGGAAAAAGGGAGGCCAAGTAAATTAGAGAGGGGACTCAATGGAGAACTATGGATGCCTTGGTAGTGGAGGTGGTATAGTAACATACACCTGAAGGGTGTGATTCTATATGTCTAAATCATATACAATGTTGTAAAGCAATTTTATTTTGCTTCTGTAACAAATTTATTCATTTTCTTATATTATTGTTCATTTTTCTACAGTGATAGGTTTCTCACTTCAGGTATAGTGTTCATAGTTCTCCCACTACCAAATCACCTGTGAACCATCCACCTAGTCTCTGTGTTCTTTCCTTCCCTATTTGATTCCCTTCCCCAGACCTTGCTGTATACCTCAGATCTATGGTCAACTTGCAAGTTTTGTACTTTAGTTGACCTTTTGTTCATTTTCTCCATTCCACACGTAAGTGAAACCATCCAATATTTATCTTTCTCTTTCTGACTAATTTTAGAAGTGACATATTTCACTTAGCATAATCCCTTCCAGCTCCATCCACTTTGCCACAAGTTTATCTGTTTTGATCTCTGAGTGGTATTTCATTGTGTATATGCACCACATCTTCATCCGTTTATCTGTTTTGAAAAATTAAGTTTATTTCCATATCTTGACTATTGTAAATAGTGCTGCAATAAATATTGAAGTGAAGGGTTCCAATAGAATTAGAGTTTTTGTGTTCTTTGGGTAGATTCCTCGGAGTAGAATAGCTGGGTATTACAGATCATCCATTTTGGTATTTTGAGGAATCCCCATACATCTTTCCATCGTGGCTGGACCACTTTACATTATCACCAGCCGTGTAAGAGGGTTCATTTTACTCCACGTCCTCTCCAGACAATTTTATCTCAATTTAATAAATAAGTAAATAATATAAAATTATAATTTAAAAAATGTAACTCCAAATTATTCAAAATTAAAGTAATAATTTCAGGGCCTCCCTGGTGGCTCAATGGGTTGGGTCTCAGCACTACGAAGCTATCCGCAGCCACTGCAGCATGAGTTTGATCCCAGGACAGGGAGCTTCCCACATGGCTCAGCAGACCTCTCCTGCCTCGCCTGCTGCTACCACCAGCAGTGTACTTCAGTAGATCCGCCTGTTCTGCTCCTTGCTCTGTCTTTGGTGAAACCTCTCACCACCCCACACCTCTGTCCTACACCCCAGTTCTTGTATGCATAAATAAATTAATCTGCAAAAATAATAATAGTTTCCAATTTAAATCCCCTGAAATTCGAGAAGATACAGTTAAAAGCAATGTAAGATCTATGCAGTCATCCATATATCAGCTCATAAGGAAATATCAATACACCATTATAAAATATAATAATTTAGTGCATTCTGTCCTTGATACAATAAACAGAAATGGAAGGGCAAAATAAACACTTAGACTACAGTAAAAAATAAATATATTTGTTTTGATAATGTAAGCACTAAATCTACAATTTCCAAATATTATGAACTGTATTTATTAGCTGGTAAATATTTAACACCCCTTAGGGATATCTGTCAATGTTTAGAGATATTTTTGGTTATCAAGTCTGGGGTAGGAAACTGAAATTTTACAGAAAGAGATCAAATCTAACATGTAGCACTACACAAAGGCAGATCGTCCAACAAAAAAAAATCGTCTGGCCCCAAATGTCAATGGTACTTAAGTTGAAAACATGTAATGTAGATATTAAAGACAATTCTAGCTATTTGAAATATTCAGTAACAAACATTAATGCCCAGAGGAGAAAAAAATGGTAAAGATTTTAATTGCTTTGTAAAGTTTCATAAACTCATGCCAATACATGAGAAAAAAATACATGCAAGGGCCTCCCTGGTGGCGCAACGGGTTAAGCTTAGCGCTGTGGAGCTGTCAGCGGCTGCAGTGCAAGTTCGATACCCAGCCAGGGAGATTCCCAGATGGCGTGGCAGACCTCTCCTGCCTCGCTCGCTGCTCCCCTCAGCAGTGTATTTCAGTCAATCTGCCTGTTCTGCTCCCAGCTCTGACTCTGGTGAACTTAACCTTCTCACCTCCCCACACCTCTGGCCTGCACCCCAGTTTGTATGCAAAAATAAATCAATCTTCAAAAAAAAATACATGCAAAATATATTTTTTCTCTAGGATTAAATAAAAGTAATTAAAATATTTAAGCTGACCAGAAATCATAGCATATAAAATGTAAATACATATACATATATGCAAAATATAGATTCAAATGACTATGAAAAATATTTCAGACTTTAAATAATCAGGTAAAGTTTTTTGGTTGTTGTATGCTTACAAAACACAGAGAAATGATGACACTTTTACAATTCCTTCTACAAGCCCAGCATAGCAGTTATTATAAAATCCAGAGATGTAGAGTAAAAATATATATGTGGAGTACATTTATAAATATTGATACAAAATGCTAAGTACAGTATGATTAAGCTCATAAAAATTTTATACATTAATACAAAAAAGTAGCAAGGTTAAACAAATTTCTACCTTAACAATGAAAGTGTGATGGCATATATCAGGTGATCAAATATAATAAATAATCATATTAATTACATCATATAAGAATAAATATTGGGTTCTCAGTACATGCTGGAAATATATTTATTGCAAAGCATGTTCAAGTCTTTAAAGATTCTAAACTTTACAGGGACTTTACAACACACATGGGTGTGTGTTGTTAACATAAAAATAAAAAGCTAAAGTGACAGGCAACCAAACATTTATTTAGCATCAAAGAATTACAACTTGAATTGCAGTTTCAATAGAAACCTAAAATATGCCCCAAGAAGGATTAAAAGCAGTAGTTTTCATGGGAAGTAAAGAGGTTAGTGGTAAAGAAAAGATAATTAATGTTAACATGCTTAAACTGTTCTTTGCTGTACATTATTGCTTAGGTTTTCTACTTCGACATAAGTCCACAACCATCAGACCTGTGATCAAGATGTCCATTTCCTGCCTGGTTCTCAAACAATTATTCTTGAAACAGTTGGCATTTCAACAAGTCAAGGGTCTTAACCCCGAAGAGACAAGACTGTGAGAGGTTCTCTTTTTTTTCTTTTTCTTTTGTTTTTGTTGTTGTTGGTTTTACTGTGGCATTAAAAAACTATTTAAAAATTACTCCATTTATTTCTGATTTTCACAGTTTCTAAGAAAGTTGAGGGAGTCTGAAACATCCTTATTTTCATATTTGCTAGCAACAAATACCTGGAAAAGTAAGTATTTAGAACTATCAATTTGAGAATATAGAAAGGAAATATCAAATCAAATTATTATGATAATTATAGGAAATTAAATCCAGAATTTAAATCATTCAATAGTAATATAAAATGTATGACCAGTGACATTAAAATTAGATAAACATAGTTTATACTGCTTTATAACATGAAAAACTAGGTATCTAAAATTTTATAGGAAACAGTAAAAAATAGTTCAACTTTTTAATAACGTGATATTTGAGAAAGATCATTTATGGATATTTCATAAAACTTTTAGTATACTGAAAAGTTGAAAATATAAGAATACATATTGCAATCTGTATAACAACCATTAAACATGATAAACACATAACAGGATTTCTTGAATATATTTAGGAACACAAAGCAATTTTTCTTTAAGTTCACATGTGTTTATATGATAAACAATAATGTCTTTTACACTTGCCTGTTTTTTCTTATCATTCATTAATTTCCATTCTATATATAAGTGCCCTATAAGTTAAGATACATAATAAGCTTCTATTTTAAAATGTGTTTATGAATACACATCAGATCTCACTGCTTACATAAATTTTGGCACTCTCATTTTTACGTGTTGAAAACGATAATTTCAATTTATCTGCCATTTCATTAATCACATAGTTATATTTTATTTCTCCACACTATATATTACCTCAATAGCTACTACATCTTAGGTAGAATTACATGTCTAGTTTTCTTTGACCCCTTCCTCAAGTATGTGTTGACCTGCACTGGGTACTCTTCTGGTGCCACTGTCTGCCAATTTGTATTCATGTCTTCACTCATCTGTAGAGAAAGTCCTTTTGGAAAATAAAGTTCATTGTGGGAAGAATGAATGGTCAGATATTGATTTCCCAGGATAGCCTCACTAAACACTGGACAATAGTGAGATCATTATTGACTTTAAAAGGCCCTAATCTCTAGTATCTTGGTGTGCATAACATGAATATAACCCTGAAATTTTTTTATTAGCTCTAGTATTGAAGATATTTCATATAATTCATTTTATATGTTTTACAGTGGAAATTTATCCAGTAGGACAGCAACAACATCCTAAATCAGTCTAGAATGATGTAATATTGCATCGCATTGCATAATACCATCAAGCACACATCAGCCAGAGTTGATTACATCATTTTCTGATGCAATGCTATACTACTGCCAGGCGGCTGGTGAAGTAAGCTGACATCAGCAGTGCACTAGATAAAGCCCTGTTGGAAAGGTTGAGCATTGAAAATATTTTAGACTTTGTGCGAGACAGTTTAAGCTACTCTTCCATAGAACTGTTATTATTTTATCCGTTTAGGCACAATACAGAACAGTCATGCCTCAAAGCTGCGTTAATAGAGTGGACAAATTCTGTTCTATTTATGGGGAAGTGCCATTTGCCAACCAGAAGAAAAGTATCACTTCTCAAGTGAAGAAGGCTTATCATCTTTACTTAGGATGCAAGGTTGGTGACCAAAACAAGCCTTGGGCCCTGCATATATGCTGTGCTATATGTACAACACAGCTTTCACAGTGGTTAAATGGCAAAAGACCATCAATACTGTTTGCAGTCCCCTTGGTGTGGAGAGAGCCAAGTAACCACATAAAAGACTGGTATTTCTGCTTGGTTCCTCATCTTTCCAGCGGAATAATGAAACAAAAGAAGTCGGGAATAGTCTACCCAAACATTCTGTCAGCATTGAGATGACCAGTTCAACAACTTGCTGCAGGATGATGCAAAATAAGCATGGAAAGCTTTTCGCTTAGTGTCTACAAACTTTCTTGGGAATGTTAGGGCAGAAAACTACAAGGAACTAGTAGAAGACATGTTGATGCGGTATCAGAAACTTAGCTGCAATATGTCTCTAAAGACCCACTTCCCTCATTCCTATCTGGATTTCTTCCCTGAAAACTGTGGGATGGTTAGTGATGAACATGCATGCCTTAGAAATCACTCATGACCCACAAGAATGGAGACTATTTCTAGACTCTTCAAAACTGAGTCTTAAGGCTGTGCTTTTACACAATGGAAACCATCTTCCATCTATTTTATTCCTGAACAGCTATAAAAGAAACAAGTGAAGAAATCTGAGAAGTAGTCTATGACTTGATTTTTTTTACAGGAATTAACCGTAGGCTTATTACTATTGGCATGTATTTTGTGATGTAAACATCCATTTATTGCAGATTACAAAAAAAAACTAGAGCCCAAATTAGAATTTGACTGTCATATTGGTGTTGAGCACATACAAATTGATAGGAAATTACTAATTTTATTTCAGAAACATGACTTTTGTAAAAATTTGTTGACCAGTGATTGGCATGCATTTCATGATGTAAACATCAATTTATTTCAGATTACAAAAAAAAAAAAAAAACTAGAGCCAAAATTAGAATTTGACTGTCAATCCGTGTTGAGTACATACAAATTGATAGGAAATGACTAATTTTATTTCATTTTTATGACCTTTGTAAAAATTTGTTGACCAGTGTAATTGCCCAAAAGGTATTTTCTCGTATAAAAAAAAACATAGTCTTACAAAAGGCATACAAAAAATAAAGTATTCAAAAAAAAAAAGACTGCTCCCAGCATAATATGCAACAATTTACAAAATACAAGCTATTAATTAACTTGCATCCTACCTATTCTCCAAGACAGTTCTGGAAGTTATTTAGCTCCTGAAGGAAGAGAGACTCTTTTCAAACTTCCCCCAGGGTCCTCTGAACTTAAGAAACAACCACAGAAACATCATGCACATTCATTATGTAAGTGGCAACTTGCATTCCAGAGCTAAATATGACATATACTGCCTCCTCCCCACAAGATCCTGTTACAGTGTGCCCCAATAATCATGAGGCAGAGGAGCAGTCATACAAAGGCCTATATTAATACTCATTGCTGAAGGCCATACCAGCAGCTGGCTTGAAGCCCCATCTGCAGAATACTCAGCGCTGAGAGCTATACCAGCAACTGGCTTGAAGCCCCATCCACAGAAGTGCAGCGCTTAAGCAGGGTCAGTAGGGGTTTTATACCTGCCCTCTCCGTGCTCTTACAGTACAGCTACTAATTCCATAAAAGGCAAGCAAGCAAACTATGTTACAGAAGCAGAACAGAGCAGTTATGCCACGTAGCCAGAAACTGGCTCTTATCTGGGGCTAGGGAAGAGAACGACCTTGCAGAAACAGCTGGGTGGAAGGCATGTCTGTCCTCTTGCTGCCTTGGAGTGGGTGTGAAGGTTTGCACTATTTCATTCACTATAACACTCCCATTTGCAAACCAATAGCTAGCAGGCACTTGCTGCCCTTGGTAGATTTTGAAGGGTCTGGTTCTTTTCAAGACAAAGCTTATGGGTTACTGGGGTTGCCAACATGATGTGTATTGGGATGGGTCCTTTTCCTATGCTAGGGTTTGCACCTGGATTCTCTTGGGGTTCAATGGGTCTATTGTCTCTTAATGATGACTGGCTTCCAGACTCCCAGTACTGTTTCTTCACCATTGTCAAAATACTGATTACTTCATCCTCAGAGTCGATTGGACTCTGGGACCAGGCCCAGGCCTGGGTTTGGGTTCACCTAGAAGACAGCATGCAGTAGGCTCCAGATTGCAGTCTTCAAGTCTGGGACACATTGGGTGGGTTTCTTGGAAACTCAGAAACTTAGATGGGTTCCCACTGAGAGCTCTGTTGCAAGCTGGTGACTCATGGCTCTCTTCAGTTGCTCCAGGAATGATGCCATCTTGGTTAGATGCATGAGAGTGGTAAAAATCTTCCAAGCAGTCATAGTCTTAGACCCAGTAATTCCATTCTTCGGCATCTATCCAAAAATTCAAAAACACTTAATTTGAAAGGAAACTTGCACTCCCATGTTAATTTCAGCAATATTTACTATAGCTAATCTATGTAAGCAGCTTAAGTACCACAGAACAGATGAGTGGATCAAGAAGATGTGGCATAGATACACAATGGAATACTACTCAGGATCAAAAAGTTAAACTCATAACATTTGTGGCAATATGGATAGAGCTTGAAAAGATAATGTCAAGTGAAATAAATCAGAAGGAGAAAGATAAATACCAGATGGTGTCACTAATATGTGGGATATAAAGTAACTAAATCAATAGTTAGATAAAAGACAAGCTGTAAAACTAACTATTGATAGCTGAATAGAATTGAAATACCAAGGAGGGGAGAGAGTGGAAGGGGGAAAAAACAAAAATGAATGGAAGCACAGGGTCTATGGTGATGGAATATTGGTGAGTAGGGGTGGTGGGTGCACTATGGTGGTGACCCTTGGTGGGGTTACCCTAATATTACCTCAGTTAAAAATAAATAATATTTTTTTAAATGAAGTAGTGCCTCTCCACCTGAGCACTGGTTTGAAAAGAACTCAACAATGACTGCATATTTTAGATCTCAAATAAAATAACATGGCAACAATGACAGTCAACAATGGTTGTTAACATAATGTATCAGAACAGTATTTGAATTAGCTTTTGAATCATACGGACAAATGAATTTTACCTTAAGTCTTTAATAAATTAGCTTTTTATTGTGCTGAGATGACTTTTTCCTTATTTTTCAACAAGGAGATTACAAATTTGCAAAGCTCAGCTGCTCTCTTTGATTCTCTTGCTAAACCAGAAGCTATGTAGTTCATCAATGTGTCTAAGCGCTCATGTTACATATAGTTCTGTAGTTTAATCAGCCTTCCTAACTTCTTAAGTTATCACTTTCATTTATTCTTGCTCTTTTTTTCATGATCATCTCATTATTGAACATATAATGAAAAGTAAAAAGTAACCTATGTCATTATTGATACTTTTAGACTAATTTCTCCAAAATTAATAATCTTTGAATTGCCTTTGCTTACAAAGATTAAATTATATCTAAGTATAAATGTATGTGTGTCCTATATTTAAATTATTGGGATGTGATTTTCTATATTCCCTGATACATACATAGAGATCATATCCATGCCCATAATTTCAAGCTGCCAAGGAGACAAGAGAATTGGAGTTGAAGGACTAGTTATATGTTATTCCCACGTCTCTTTTGACGATATCAGTGCATTAGTTTTCCATTGCTGCTGTAACAAATTACCACAAACTTAGTGGTTTAAAATAAAACAATTCTATTACCTTATAGTTCTTCAGGTCAGAAACTTGAAGTACGACTTAACAGTTAAAATCAAGATTAACAGCAGGCCTGTCTGTGTTCTGGAGGTTTTCTGGGATTTCCTTAATTTTTGAGCATGCATGAGTTATTTACATTGTTTGGCTCATGGCCTGATTATTCCACCTAAAATGTCATCAATGTTGAACCAAGTATTTTTCATATTTTCATCTCTCTAGTTTTTTCTTTTGTTTACTTCCACTTACAGGAAACCTTATGATTACATTGGACTCACCATGTGGAATAATCTCCCATTTTAAGTTGATTAACAACCATACCTCCATTTTCAATCTAATTTCAAATTGTCATGTAACCTAACATATTTAGCTAGTGATTAGAGCAAACAGGAACATTTCTGGGGTGCTAATTATTTTATCCACCAAAGTTAGATATGTTTATTTACCTAAAGATTAAAATGATCTTTATTATTCCATCTCATATCATCACCCAAAAACAAAAACAAAAAAAAAATTAACAATGTGGAAAAAAGAATAAAGTCAGAAGTGATATAGTTCATTTCTTTATCCATTCATCCAGTTCAGTGTTTTCATATCATTGGCGTAAATACATCTTTTTGAGTTAATGCTCTCATTTTCTTTGGATCAATACCCACAGTGGAATTGTTGGATTATACATTGCTGCCAATTGGTGGGTTCTTGTGTCCTAGCGATTAATCACTGACACACTGGAATGAAGATTAGCAAGCTCAGGTTTATTGCAAGAAAGACGTCTGACAACAGGAGGGGGCCGAAGGGAGGAGCCTGTACTGTTGAGGGTCAGTTTACAAGAGGTTATTTGTTTCCAGATAGATGATTCACAAATATTTTCTTCTGTATGGTAGGTTATCTTTATATTTTATCCATGATTTGCAACACAAGTTTTTTAGTTTGGTGAAATCCCATTGTTAATTTTTACTTTTTCTGACTATTGGTGTCATATCCAAAAAATCATTAACAAAACATGCAACATAGCTTACTATGTTTTCTTCTAAAAGTTTTATACTTTCAACTCTTATATACAAGTTTTTAATTCATTTTACATATGGTCTCCTTTCTTTTTAAAATCTTTGGTGTGTTTATGGTCCGGAATAAGATATGCCTTAGCACATGTTCCATTTGCATTTGAAAAAAATAGAATTTGATATTGATAATTAGACATTGTGTTGGTCTACACTGTTGGGCAAACCCTCTATATCCTTATTGAGTGTATGTATACTTATGTCAAATATTGAGATAAAAATGTTGGTTTCCAAATATAACTATGGCATTTTCTACTTTGCTTACCATCTGTCATATTTTATTTCATGTATTTATTTTCTAATTTTTTTTCCTTAAAAAGGCAAAATGTTGCATATTTTCCACTTTGTTTTCTATTGTTAACATCATTTTTTTTTATTATTATTTATACATACAAGCTGGGGTACAGGCCATAGGTGTGAGGCGGCAAGAGGGTTCACCAGAGACAGAGAGAGGAGCATAACAGGCAGATCAAAAATACACTGCTGAGGGGAGCAGCGGGCGAGGCAGGAGAGGTCTGCCGTGCCATGTGGGATTCTCCCCAGCGGGAGTCAAACTCACATCAAGCGCTGCAGACAGCTCCACAGCGCAGCACTCAACCGCTGAGCCACCAGGGAGGCCCAACATCATTATTTTCAATGTACATTTTTTTTTCTTTTGTTGTGCATGTTTTTAGTAGCAAACCTAAGGACCTTTGCTAAATTAAATTTGAGAAGATTTGCCTATATTTTCTTTTGTTAATTCCTCCATGTATTCTAACTATAGCCTAAACCCTAAAAACTATTTCAAAGTTCGACTGAACTTCAGGACACGAGTAAATCAAAACAGTTAAGAGCTCTTACTCCTCCACTCACCAAGGTTATATAATACAGAACAAATGGGTCAATTATGCTAAGTACATCCAAACCAACCTCTGCCTTTTTGAAGCAGATTAGAGGGAGAAATATATATAATGTATAACACACACACACTCCTATGTCATGTATTTTAAAGTTCTGTTGTTAGTAGAAAACACAATTAGGATGGTGCTTATGTGTTCTTGATAATTGACCCTCTGTCATTTGTAATATCTCTGTTTATCACAGATTATATTCCTTGTTCTGAATTTTATTTAATATTAATAAATATTTTTCACAATGGGGGGGTCCCTGGTGGCTTGAGGGTTAACTTTTAGTGTTATTATTGCTATTGGCTGAGTTCAATCCCTGGCCAGGGAGCTAACTCACATGGTTCAGCAGACCTCCTCTGTCTCATCCACTGCTCCCCTTAGCATTGTATTTCAGTAGATCTGCCTGTTTTGCTCCCCACTCCATCCCTGGTGAATCCTCTCACCCCCCAAGCCTTTGACCTATAACCCTGTTTTTCTATGTGTAGGAAAAGAAAAGATTTTTCACAGTTTTCACTTTTCATTTACATACAATTTCTTTATATCTTTTTATAACTTTCAATTGTTTATCATTGAAAATCAGCCTGAATATATCTTATATTACGTTAACCTCTAAAAGCCCTATTAATATTTGCATATCTTTCTTCATTTCTTGATTTCAACCATTCTATGCATTTTATGTTCTCATATTAAGATATTTTTATGGATGTAACTGTTAGGTTGATTTTTTTTAAGAAAATGGTTGAAAGAAGACTTTTTCTCATATATTTCCTGTTTTGATATTCTAAGTTTCTTATATCTGGGGTTTGATATCTACAATAACTTACAGAAAATTCATAATCAATATTTCTAAAAAAAAGTTCTGCTGTATGTTCTTCTTTTTTCTGAGATTTTAATTATCAGTAGATAAACAATTTTATATTATCACATTGTGGGAGGGTTATTTTGTTCCAATATCTATGCTTTATAACATTTTTTTTTGGGGGGGGGAAATTTCACTTGGCTTATATTCAGATTGCTGGATGTGTCCCTTACATGTTTTGTCTTCTGGTAAACAATTCATAAAAAAATATTCTTTGTAACTATGGTTTTATTCATTATATATTTTCAACTTTGTTTAGTGACTATTGAGCTGAAGAAATTATTCATCTATCTATTTTTTTAAGATTTATTTATTTATGCATACAAGAACTGGGTTGTAGACCAGAGGTTTAGGGAGGTGAGAGAATTCACCAGATACAGAGTGGGAAGCAGAACAGACAGATCTATTGAAATACACTGTTGAGGGGAGCAGTGGATGAAGCAGGAGAGGTCTGCTGCACCATGTGGTAATCTCCATGGCCTGGAATCAAACTCTTGCTGCAGTCGTTTCTGATAGCTTCATAGCGCTAAGACTTAACCCCTTGCACCACCAAGGAAACCCTATTCATCTATCTTGTTTGCTGTTCTCCTTTTACTTCAGAGTTATTAATATATTTATCATGTTTATGACAAATTTATTAAGTGTGTCCAACATATGTGTCATGGGTATATAAATCTGAGTTTTCTAGGAAAACAGAACCAGTAAGATGTGTATATCTAAAAATATATTTAAGTTATTGGCAACTTGGGGGAAGAGTAAATTTCCAATTAATATCTGAAGGTCATCTTTTGGCAGAATTCCCTCTTGTGCAGCCTTCCACTGATTCAGTAAAGCCCACCAAATTTATGGAGCCAATCTAATTTACTCATAGCCCATAAATCTTAAGTTTTAATCACATAAAAAAATCACCCTCACAGAAATATCAAGAATAATGTTTGACCACACATATCAGAATAGTAAATCAGTGAAATTGACTATCATAATGTGTGCGCGATTTCTTGCCTATCTGCATACTTTATTATAGTTGATGAAACTAGGTCATCTTTTGTGGACAAGTAAATAATGGGTACATACTAGCTTTTTCTTCACTCTTCTAGGCCTTTATTGTGGGAATTTGAGTCAATCCAGTGATTTACTGCTCCCAGGAATGAGTATTTCAGTTCCTCTGCTCTTCTTAGGCTTTATTTGTGGGTTTGGTACTATTACTATTTCATCCCCAACAGTAGCTTAATTTACCTTTTCCCATATCCTCTAGTTTTAAGAATTTCCAAGATTCCTCAATGAGACCATGACCATAGAGGAGATTCTTATACTTCTCTCATGGTTTTTATTCCATTTTCAATATTATAATTCCTAGTATCTTATAGTTATTCCCAGTGACTTGTGAGCATCCAGGGGGGTTATGAGAAAAAAAAATTCAAGATGTTGGATCTTTCTTAATTTCTACTTTTTTCAATGCTTCATACTGTGACTAGTCCACATACAGTCTTTATAATTTTATAATTTTTTTCTGAATTTACTGTCTATATGAATGTCCATTTGCATCTTTTCTGTATAAGTAAAATCTTCCATCTTCCTTCTCTTTGTAGGTGCTTGATTCTCCCTATATTATGGTCCAGTTTTATGCTGTCACATTTTAATATAAAGTAATGAATTTTATTTTCAAATGAACATTTGCATTTCTTCTTTCCCAATTTTACGTCATATTTTCTTTTAGGCCTTACAAAATGGGTTTGATATACTGAAGTTTCCTTTTTCATTTGATATTGTATTTAGCGGAGAGTAAAAATCTTTAATTTATCTATATTTTCCTGTTTTATTATTAATTTTTTCTCCTGTATAACAATATTTTGTCTTACTGATATTTTCTTTGGCTATTCTTTGATAATTGTTTTTCACATACAGATTATGTGAACACCTTAAAGTCTATTGTGTATGGAGTGAACTAGAGGTCATGACTTTATTTTTCAATTTCTTTTTTTAAGGTAAACTTCATTTACAGGGCCTCCCTGGTGGTGCAGGGGTTGAAGTTTCAATGCTATCAAGTTATCAGCAGCCATTGCAGCATGAGTTTAATCCCCTGCCAAAGAGCTGGCCCACTCTCTTGTCTCGACCCTGCTCCCCTCAGCAGTGTATGTCAGTTGATCTGATACAGGGCAGTAAGGGGCACTAAAATTGGCCAAGGACACTGCCCAAATAGTTTATCAGTCACTGTCTGAGTTCTTCACCTACACACACAATTGCAAGACTGCTCAGGTTTAGAGAACAACAATAATGGGATTTATTAAACAAGCCAGGGAAAAACAAAGTGTTAATGAGGCCAAAATGGCCATTTACTTCACCTCAAGCAACGCAGTGTTTTCAAGCACTAAAAAAAAATGTGTCTAAGATGGCGTCTTCCCACCACTGCACACGCAGAGCTCCTCTCCCAAACAATAGGCCATGTGCCCAAGGCCATGTGTCTTCCTGCCTGGAACACATGCCAGCCAGACTGTAGGTCAGATTCCAACTCACAAAGAGAACAGAAGACAGAACAGGAGATGCTCTGGGAGCTGCTGAATTGCCCCAAAGCAGCACCAGACAAGTGACACTCAAAATAGCAGTTGCAGCAGCGGAATGACCCTACAATGGGCACACTGACACAGCTTAGTGGAGGCACACACTCCTGGTCTTCACCTTCTCTGTTAGGCTGTAACAACAGCAAAAACTGAAACAGTTTCAGTCACTTGGCCTCATGAAAAGCCTCTGAACTTTTCCTTTCTGAGATTGGCGCTGGAGACCCCTACAAGTCCTTCAAAGGCCCACACCAGCTTTCTGGAATCTCAGCACACTGAAGATCCGAAAACACTGAATCCCAAATGCTGAATTTTCGAACACTGCATCCCAAACATTGAATCCTGGGGGCTGCTTCTGTAGTCCCTTATATTTCTTATCAGTCACTCCATCCCAAAATGCAATAACTTTTAGCATTTTCCCTGGGGCTATCTATCCTCACCACCAACTCCCTCCAAGGGGCACCATCTGTAACAGTCTTTGGCTTCAGCCACTGGTTACAGATCTGCCTGTTCTGCTGCCTGCTCTGTTTCTGGTGAATCCTCTCACCTCCACACCTCTGGCCTAAACCCCAGTTCTTATATACATAAATAAATATAATAAATCTTTTTTTTAATTCATATACATAAAATTCAGTTTAAGCCTTTTTAAAATATGCTATTCAATGATTTGTATATTCAAATGTTTTGTTATCATCACCATTATCTAATCAAAGAAGAATTTTATCATTCCTAAAAGAAATCCAAGACGTACTAAGTGACCACTCCTCATTTCTATTTCTTCGAGCCCCTGGACTCACTAATCTATTTAAGAATATCTATAATGATTCAGTAAAAAAGGCAATAGTCTATTGTGTTGGAACCAAGACCACTCCTTGCCTTTCCCTTTTAGTTCAGTGAGTTGGAAGTTTCACTCGAAACAGCCATATCTAGGAATATAGGAAAGAAACAAAGACTGTATTTGAAGAAACAGTGGTTGAAAACAAATATACATAAAAACAAAAACCTATACCTTTAGGGACTCAAAAATCAGAGGCTAAGTGATACACAAACAGACACTTTATAGTAAAAATGCTGATAATAATCATGAAAAGCACTAAGAAAAACAACACATTATTGGCAAGAGTCTGCCAAAAAGATTAACAGTTGACTTTTTAGGAGAATCAATGATTACCAGAAAGCAGTTGTATAATATGTTCACAGAAAATACGTTCAAAGAAAAAAAAATCATCTTATTTTCAAGTATTTTTATATCAAACATGAAGGTAAAATACTTACTCAGATAAACAAACAACAACAACCAAAAAAAAAAAATTGTTGCTGCCCTGTCCACGATAAAAGAAATATTCAACAAAGTTCTTTAACCTAAAAGTAAGTTGCACAAAATGATTATTTAAACTCACATGAAAAAAGAAACAGAAATAACCAGTATAGTTAATTACAAGTTATAAAAGTTTAGAAATATTTACTTTATCCTTTTTTCCCCTCATAATTGGTTAAAATCTATAAAAGCAATAGCTCAAAATAAGTTAAAATTACAAAACATTTCAGTGACCACACTCTATAAGGAATAAAATTTTATGAAAGTATTTTGGAAAATTCCTCTAAACAAACAAATGGACTTCTTCAGCTTTTAACAGTGAAACAAAACAACTCACCCTATAAAAGTAATAAACTAAAGGGCCTCCCTGGTGGTGCAACAGGTTAAGACGCAGCCCTATAAAGCTACCCAGAGCTACTGCAGCACGAGTTCGCTATCTGACCAGGAAGCCAACCTACATGGTGCAGCAGACCTCTCCTGTCCTCTGCCTCACCCGCTGCTCCCCTCAGCAGTGTATTTCAGTCAATCTGCCTGTTCTGTTCCCCACTCTGTCTCCGGCGAATCTTCTCACCACCCCACACCTCTCGCCTACACTACAGCTTGCATGAATAAATAAATAAATCTTTTTTAAAAAAGGAATAAAAAATAGCTCAACAAATCCTAGGGAAGAGGAGGAAATTGATTTCTAGAGTCACCACATTTTAATATACAAATGTCAAATTTTCAACAAAAAAATTATGGAGTGTGCAAAGAAATGGGAAGCAATAACTTACTTAAGAGAACAAAATAAACTGACAGAAACTTTCCCTGAGGAAACCCAGAAGCAGTGTCTTTATATGCAAAGGGATAAATAACTCAAGAACAAGGGGATAGAATCAGAAAAAAAAAGTGAAAAACAATGAGACTATTCAAAGATATAGAAATTATAAAAATGAATGAAATAGAAACTCTGGAGTAGAAAACGGCAATAATTGAAAGGGAATATGTAGTCACACATCACTTAATGATAGGGATACATACTGAGAAAATGTGTTAGTTGATTTTATTGTTATGTTATTCTTATAATGTGTAATTAAAAAAAAACAATACACCTGACTATCTACAGACCTGGACGTAGTCTATGGGATCATGACTGTATATGTGATCTATAATATCAGACTGAAATGTCATTAAGCGACAACATGGGGAAAACAAGGGGAGGTTTAATAGCAGGTTCAAGCCTACTGAACAAATTACTAACATAGAAGATAAGACAATGGAATACAGCATTCACCCTTATTTGCAGAAAGTAGTATTCACCCTTATTTGCAGAAAGTATTTTCCAAGAACCCCCACCAGTGGATGATTGAAATTACAGATAGTACTGAATCTTGTTATGTTTTTCCTGTACATATATACCTACAATAGTTTGATTTATAAGTTAGACTCAGTAGAAGATTAACAACAATTTCTAATAAAACAAAAGAATAATTGTAACAATATGCTGTAATGAAAGTTTTGTCAATGTGATCTCTTTCTTTCAAAGTATCTTACTGTATGTAATATTATTAAAAATATTTATTTATTTGTGCATAAAAGAGCCAGGGTGTAGGCCAGAGAGGTATGTGTGTGGGGGTGGGGGGTGAGAGGATTTACCAGAGACAGAGTGGGGAGTAGAACAGGCAGATTGACTGAAATACACTGCTGAGGGGAGCAGTGGGTGAGACAGGAGAGGTCTGCTGCACCACGTGGGTTAACTCCCTAGCCAGGGATCTAATTCATGCTGCAGTGGCTGTAGATAGCTTCATAGTGCTGAGATATAACCTCTTGTGCCACCAGGGAGGCCCAGTATGTAAGATTTTGGACAGATATTTCAGTTAAACAAGACTCTAATTAAGGGGACATACACTATTGGTTAAAAGAAAATAGAAAGAAACGTGAACGGAGAAAAGTTAATGGAGACTAATAGACTAAGATGTCATTCCTTACTCTTCTTTCTTAATTTTCTTAATTACTAAGAGATGTTATAAATAAACCCACTAAGTAGATATGATTATTTTTTTTAGTTCTCTTTTGGAATTAATAATCAGTTCTATGGAAAGAGAAAATTTAAATGCAAAATACAATAGACCTAATATTTATGCTTCCTAAAATCACATATTAAAATCCTACCATATTGTGATAATATTAAGAGGTAGGACCTTTGCAAGGAGATGAAGTGATGGGTGAGTACTTGTGAATTAGACCAGTGTCTTTATATAGGCAATTCCAAAAGTTAAAGGGACTCTCTTTCTGCCATGGGAGAATGAAAAGATTACCATTTAAACTACAGATAAAGGAGCTTTTCAGAACGTGTCCATGCTTATACTTTGATCTCTAACTTCTAGCCACTGAAAGTGTGAAAAATAAATTTCTGTTGTTTGTACATCACCTAGTCTTTGTACTTATATATAGTAACTTAGGTATTAAGCTCACGGAATTTCACATCTACATAATGTTTGTTCTAGAAAGCCTCAGACCTTTATTAGCTGACTGATATCTTTGATAATATTTCATGAAAAAATTGTTCAGTTTTCTTTACTGGGATACTTCTTCTGAATTATCTCTTTCACTTCATAAATATGGGAAATTTTGACATAAAATTATTAAAGGAGAGCCTCTGAAATAAATATTTATCAAATACGTTGTTTGTTAAAGTGTAAGTGGGGAATTCTGTATTAAACAATAAAAATGACCTAATTGCCACCATCATAGAGCTTATATGATAAAAAAAACTTAAGAAAATAAGTAATTAAGAAATTGACTTAATAATAATACAAAAACCAGAAATTTCATACACAGTAAGACATAGTAGAGGTATAATGATAGAAGCTATTATATTTTATAAAAGATACTCTTTGAGAGTATTATTGAAATGAGGAAGGACCCACAAAAGGAAAGTGATTTTCTGTAGATAAACGAGCAATTGGCCTCCCTGGTGGCGCAGTGGGTTAAGGTGCTGTGCTGTGGAGCTGTCGGCAGCAGCGACGCGAGTTCAACTCCCAGCCGAGGAGATTCCCACATGACTGGGCAGACCTCTCCTGCCTCGCTTGCTGCTCCCCTCAGCAGTGTATTTCCATCGATCTGCCTCTTCTGCTCCTCACTCTGTCTCTGGTGAACCCTCTCGCCTCTCCACACCTCTGGCCTGTACCCCAGCTTATATGCATAAATTTAATAAATCTTAAAAAAAATAAAAAATAAGTGAGCAACTGAACAATTTATGATTCAAGGGTTCCTGAGCAAAAGCAAAATGTGCACATGCCTCACTGATGCAACATAGACAAAGACATATCATAAAATATCCTGTCACCACATCATGCTGAAAAAGGTCACCAGGGTATTGTCAACAGTGGCATTATTTGATTTAATTATAAATATGATAGTAATAAAACAGTTAAATTCACCAGATGGTAACATTACCTTGTTCTTTTCCAAAGGGATCTTTCTGTGGAGAACAGAGTGAATGGGAAATAAGGTTACAGTAATCCTGAGAAAAAGAATGGTGGCTTAGATCAGAATGAGGGTATTGTGGGGAAGTGGGCAAGAGTAGATAGAACTTGAATAAATCTTCAAGGGAAGAACATAATCAATACCTCTATGCTTAAATTAGTCAAAACAGATTCTCAGGGGCTCCCTGGTGGCCCAGTGGTTAAGGACTGCACTGTGGCGACAGGAGTTTGATGCTTGGCCAGGGAGATTCCCACATGGTGTGGTAGACCTCTCCTGCCTCGCCCGCTGCTCCCCTCATCGGTGTGTTTCTGTTGATCGTTCTGCTCCCCACTCTGTCTCTGGTGAACCCTCTCGCCACCCCACACCTCTGGCCTGTACCCCAGTTTGTATGCATAAATAAATAAATCTTTAAAAAATAAACAGATTCTCAGCCTGCAATTGTGCCTTTCAATTGCAATTTTTATTCCAAACATTATTACAGCTAACAGAGTTAAATTTAGGATATAAATCTAAATAAGTTAGCTAATCTAGTCAGTTTTGAAGACAGATGATGTGGGTGAGATTTAATCAGAAAGCAATCACATGGGATGGCATGTTGATTGAAAGCTCTGATCAGCCCTGTTCCACATGACACCTTATATTTGTCTTGAATACAACAACTTTGGGAACATTCTTTACTTCTTGCTCCACCAAAGATGGTCATAAAAGGAACAGTAAAGAAATGACGTTCTTAGTATTTGTATCATCTACTTAAAGTAGGGTCACACCTGAGTTGTCTCTTCCATTTATAAAAGCACACCAACCATCCTAATAATTGAGTAATTCTCCAAAGTTGCCCTGTCTCTGAGTAAAAATAATAATAATAAATATCTGTTTAGGAATTATGACACTCTAAATTTTTGAAATATATTTGAGAGGACTCAAACACCAAACACTAAATTTAAATCATCTTAGTCCTTAAAGGCCATAGTGTTCCTTGTGTGTAAATGTGGACATTTTAGACACAGCTAGTCTTTTGTGATAAGAACGCATATGTTTGCCTTGCAAAGAGTCATTTGCTATCCACATGTACCATTTCCTAACCACACTAACTCCAAGATATCTTGAGCAGTGCTACACAGCAGCATATGTAAGTGCATTTCAAAAGTGGCCAACTACAGAGTCAGGCCTAGAACTGAAATATTAGTATGAGTACACTCTATTTTTCAGTTTATATCAACAAACACATGTGGATGTCAGATAATGGGACTTGATGGTGCTTTACGTGGCAGAGAGAGAAAATTTCAAATCAAGGGCTGGGACACCCACTTCCTAGCAAAACAGGAAATAAAATGTAATGACATAATATAGGAAGGATTTCATGAATCTTAAAATATGAAGAATATTGCTTCCTAGTGGAATGGTCATGAATTAAGACAAGTTAGTTGAGTTACAACTCTCAACTACTATGTCACAGAGCTCCTTTGAACAAGATAACAAGATCCATGACAGGTGGTATGCAGTTATATTTGATAAATTTATTGATTTTTACTCTAAATTTTTTTTTGTAATTTTTATTTGTGTCTTTTACATTACTGTATACTTCTCGTAGGTTTCCCACCGCCAATTCACCCATGAACAGTCACCACAGTCCCCTGTGCTCCCCTCTCCCCGTTCTGAGCCCCAACCCTTGCCCCTCTCTCACTGGTTGATGCTCTTGTATTTGGTTCCCCTATAGTACTGTTATAAGTGAGACCATTCGATATTTTTATTTTCCTTTTGGCTTATTTCCTAAGCATGATCCCTTCTATATCCATTCATGTTGCTGCAAATTGCATGTGTTTACCTTTTTTGAATGCTGAATAGTATTCTATTGTGCATATGTACCACATCTTCTTGATCCAGTCATCTATTTTTGGGCATCTGGGTCGTTTCCATATCTTCGCTATTGTAAACAGTGCTGCAATAAACATATGGGTGCATGTATCCTTTTGGCTTAGTGTTTTTTTTGTCCTTTGGGTAGATTCCCAAAAGTGGTATTGCTGGGTCATATGGTAGCTTCACATTTATTAACTTGAAGAAAAGCCATACGGCTTTCCACAGTGGTTGGACCAGTTTGCATTCCCACCAGCAGTGTAGAGAGTTCCTTGTTCTCCACATCCTCACCAGCATTTGTTGTTGCTTGTTTTTTTTTTTAATGTGCGCCATTCTCACTGGCGTGAGGTGGTATCTCATTGTGGTTTTGATTTGCATTTCCCTGATTATAAGTGATGTTGAACATTTTTTCATATAGCTGTTGGCCATTTGCTTTTCTTCTTTGGAGCAGTGTCTTTTTAGCTCTTCTGCCCATTATTTGAATGGATTGTTGACTTTGTTTTGTTGAGTTTTATGAGCTCCTTGTAGATTTTAGTTAGTCCTTTATTGGTTGTGTGTGTGCAAAGATTTTCTCCCAATTAGTACGGTATCTGTTTGTTTTTATTATTGTGTCTTTTGCTGAACAGAAGCTTTTTGTTTGATGTAGTCCCAGCTGTTTATCTTTTCCTTGACTTCATTCGCTTTTTGGGATGTGTCTTTAAAGATTTTGCTGAGATGTATGTCATGTAGTTTTGCCTATATTTTCTTCTGTAAATTTTATGGTTTCAGGTCTTACATTCATGTCTTTTATCCATTTTGAGTTGGTTTTTGTGTGTGGTGTGAGGTAGTAGTCTAGCTTCATTTTTTTTCATGTAGCAGTCCAATTTTCCCAGCACCATTTATAGAACAGCTAACCTTTTCCATTGCATAATCTTCGCTCCTTTGTCAAAGATTAGTTTTCCATAAGTATGTGGATTTATTTCTGGGTTTTCTATTTGATTCCATTGGTCTGTGCCTCTGTTTTGGTTCCAGTACCATGCTGTTTTAATTATTATGGCTTTGTATTATAGTTTGAAATCTGGGAGTGTAATCCCTCCATTTCCTTTCTTTTTAGTCAGGAAAGCTTTGGCTATTCGAGTTTTTTTGTGGCTCCATATGAATTTCATCAATATTTGTTCTGTTTCTTTGAAGAATGTCATTGAGATTTTCATTGGAATAGCGTTGAATCTGTAAATTGCTTTTGGTAGTATGGCCATTCTGATAATGTTAATTCTTCCAATCCATGAACACGGGATGTCTTTCTATTTTTTTTTTTTGTGTCCTCCTCTATTTCTCTTATAGTTGTCTTTGTATAAGTCTTTTACCTATTTTGTAGGCTTATTCCCTGGTATTTTATTTTATTTTTTGTTTCAGTTTTGAAGGGGGTAATTCTCTTGATTTCTTCTTCTTCTGACTGAGTGTTTGTATATAGGAAGGCTACTGATTTTTGTGTGTAGATTTTGTATCCTGCTACTTTACCTAACTGGTCTATAATTTTGAGTAGTTTTTCTATGGAGCTTTTCAGATTCTCTATGTATATTATCATATCGTCTGTGAAAAGTGATAATTCAATTTCTTATTTCCCTATTTGGATTCCTTGTATGTCTTTCTCTGGTCTTATTGCTCTGGCTAGGACTTCCAGTATTATATTGAAGAGCAATGGTTAGAGTGGACATTCTTGTCTTGTTCCTGATCTTAGGGAAAGGTTTTCAGCTTCTCGCCATTGAGGATAATATTGGCGGTGGGTTTGTTGTATATGGCTTTTATTATATTGAGGTATGTTCCTTCTATCCCAAGGATTTCGAGGGCCTTTATCATGAATGGATGTTGCCCTTTGTCAAATGCTTTCTCAGCATCTTTGATATGATCATATGGTTTTTATTTTTCTTTTTGTTGATGTGTTGGATTATATTGATTGATTTCTGGATGTTGAACCATCCTTGTGTCCCTGGAATAAATCCCACTTGGTCATGATGTATTATCTTTTGGTCACAATGTTGGATCCTGTTGGCTAATATTTTGTTGAATATTTTTACATCAGTGTTTATTAGAGATATTGGTCTGTAGCTTTCTTTTCTTGTGTTGTCTTTGTTTTTGGTATTAGTGTAATATTGGCCTCACAGAACATGTTTGGTAGTGTTCCACCCTTCTCATTTTTTTTTAAAGAGTTTGTGTAAGATAGGGATTAGTTCATTTTTGAACGTTTGGTAGAATTCGTTTATGAAATCATCTGGTCCTGGGCTTTTGTTTTGGGGGTGGGGTTGATTACTGTTTCAATTTCATTTATTGTGATTGGCCTGTTTAGATGTTCTACATCTTCTTTATCTAGTTTTGGGTGGTTGTATAGTTTTAGGAATTTGTCCATTTACTCTAAGTTGTTGAACTCGTTTCCGTATAGCTGTTCATAGTAATTTCTCATTATTCTTTTGATTTCTGCTGTGTCTGTTGTAATTTCTCCTCTTTCATTTATGATTCTATTTATTTGTGTTCTCACCCGTCTTTTCTTCGTAAGCCTGGCTAGAGGTTTGTCTATTTTGTTTATTTTTTCAAAGAACCAGCTTTTGGTTTCATTGATCTTCTGGGTTGTTTTTTTGATTTCCATTTCATTTATTTCTGCTTTGGTTTTTATGATTTCCTTTCTTATGTTGGCTTTTGGGATTTTTGTTGTTTATTTTCTAGTTCTTTGAGATGGGAGATTAGATTGTTTCTTTGAGTTGTTTCTTGTTTCTTGATGTGAGCTTGTATTGCTATATATTTCCCTCTTATTACTGCTTTTGCTGCATCCCAAATATTCTGGAATGTTGTGTCTTCTTTGTCATTCATTTCTAGGTATTTTTAAATTTCTTCTTTTATCTCCTCATTAGTCCAGTGATCTTCCAGCAGTGTGGGTTTCAATCTCCATGAAGTAAGAGGATTCCTGTTTTTCTTTTCATGGTTTATTTCTAATTTGATTGCTTTATGATCTGAGAAGATAATAGGTATGATTTTGATCTTAGTGTATCTGTTGAGGTTTGTTTTGTGACCTAGTATGTGGTCAATTTTGGAGTATGATCTGTGTGCACTTGAGAAAAATGTGTATTCAGATTTTGGGAGATGTAGAGCCCTATAAATATCTGTTAGGCCCATGTTTTCTAGGTCCTTATTTAGAGCTTTAGTGTCCTTGTTAATTTTTTGTCTTGTTGATCTGTCCATTGGTGAGAGTGGGGTGTTGAGATCTCCTACTATATATGTATGTTCTTTGATGTCTGTTTTCAGGAATGATAGTAATTGTCTTATGTATTTTGGTGCTCCTTTATTTGGGGTGTATATGTTGATTTGGGTTATATTATCTTGCTGAATTGTCCCCTTTATCATGATGTAGTGTTCATCTTTGTCTCTTTTTACCTTTTTTAGTTTGAAGTCTATTTTATCTGATATATGTATAGCTGTCCTTGCCTTCTGTTTTGGTCCATTTGCTTGTAGGATTTTTTTCCAGCCTTTTACTTTCAATCTGTGTTTTTCTTTTGTAGTTAAATGTGTTTCCTGTAGACAGCAGAAGGTTGGGTTCTGGTTTTTAATCCATCTTGCTACTCTGTGTCTTTTTATTGATGAGTTTAGTCCATTTACATTTAGAGTTAATATTGATACTTTGGCATCTATTTTACCATTCTATTTATCTTTTTGTGATTTTATTTCTTGTTTTCTTCTGATCTTATTTTTCATTCCTCTGTTTTTTGGTTTTAGGACTTCTAGTAGTATTTTTTGGAGTGAGGGTTTAGTCATGATGAATTTCTGAAGTCTCTGTTTGTCTGGGAAGGTCCTTATGCATTCTTCATAGAGGAAAGAGATCTTTGCGGTGTAAAGTATACTTGGTTGGCATTTATTGTCTTGGAGTTTGCTGAATATGTCCCTCCATTCTCTTCTTGCCCATGTCATTTCTTCGGAGAAGTCTTATGTCATCCTGATTGATTTTCCTTTATACGTTAATTGTTTCCTCCCCCTTCCTTGTCAGCTTCAGTATTTTTTCCTTACCCTGTACTCGTGTGAGTTTTACTATCATATACCTATGTTTAGTTCTTCTAACATCATGGTAGTTGGAGTTCTTTTTGCTTCTTGTATGTCTATTTTCATACTTGGAAAGTTTTCTTCTATCACCTCCTTAAATATTTCTCTGCTCCTTGGACCCTCTCCTCTCCTTTTGGGATTCCTATGACTCTTGAATTTCCTCTCTTCATGTTGTCGAATTGTTTTTTCATTTTTTTCTCTTCGTGCTTCTATTTCTTTTTCCTTTTTGATTCTTTTATTATCTGAATCTTCAAGTGCTGACACAGTCTTCCATATGATAGATTCTGCTTTCATTGCTTTTCCCAGTGTTCTTTAGTTCTTCTATTAGACTCTTATTCTCCTTCCTTAAGGTCTCGATTTCATTCTTCAGATCATTATTTTTTTCATTTCATTTTTTTCCTTGAGTATCATGATTTTGAATTCTCTATCTGAGAGGCAGAGCTCTTCCGTGTCATTATTGCTGAGTTCTGATGCTTGATTTTCATTTTGCAGTGTGTCTTTCCCCTGAAGGCTTGCTTGGTTATTTGTATTTCTCTTTCTCCCTGTTTGTCTTCTGATTTGTTGTAATTGTTGGCAAATTGTGCCACTAGTACTGGCAGGCATCTTTTTGGGCTACTCCTTCCTGGATGTGGAGGGCTGATGGTCTGATCAATTCAGGTTATGCTAGGCCAAACCACCACTGGGTAGTGTACTGTGGGTATGCTGTCTGTAGAGCTCCTCTTTCTCTCTTTTAGCTCCAAAGGTCCAGAAGGTGTTTGTGTGGTCCCCAACTTCCAACAGTTGTGTAGAGGCTTTGCTTTACCAGGGATCATGGTGGTTGATGTTCTCAGTTCCAGCTCTACTCAGTTCAAAGACCCCTAGCACTGAGGGCTGTGGCCGGTCTGTAGTAGTTCCCTGCAGGCTATCCAATCCCACCGGGGCTCACCTTTTCAGTTTCAGTGGGCAAAAATAGTATTGTCCCTTATTACACCCGTGAGTGCTACAGCTCAGAGCCAGTCTTGGCAGTGGTGATGGAGGTTGTGGTGTAGGCATGAGGCCTACTCCAGTGTGTGCTAGCATCAGGTCCGAAAACCCGAGGCCGGAGGCCGGGGGCTTAACTTGCTCTGTGAAGGCCAACCTCTTGGATTGGCACTCATGTTCTCTCTGTTAGATTAGGTGATGTATGTTGTACCTTTCCCCTAGGATGCTCGGGAGTCTGCTTCCTGAGGGAGGACTGGGGGCCCAGTCTGGGGTGGTGGCAGCAGAGTGGGGGTGGTCGATGAATTCGAGTTCCTCTCACTCCCTTAAGACCCCTGCGCAGTTGCCTGAGGGTGTAATTTTTTCTCAGTGGCTAATCTCCTGTCCAGGAATTCACCCAGTACAAATGGAGTGCTGACAGTTCCTTGTGTCCGAGAGTTTGCTTCCCTAGGTGGCCTGGGGTTTCAGCCGGCGATGGCGGCAGTGTGTGGAGGTGGTCGGTAAATCAGGGCTTCCCTCGGTTTCTGGGAACACCTGGAGCACGCACCCAGGGGTGTAACTTTCTCCAGGTGGCTTGGCTGCCATCTGGGGACTCACCTAGTATGGAGCGGAGTATGCGTGCAGGGACGGTTCCTTCCCCTGGTGCGCCCAAGTGTTCCCTTCCCTGTGCAAGCCTGGGGACTCAGCTGGGAGATGGCAGCTGTGTGTGGAGGCAGTCGCTCAATCCAGGCTCCCCTTGGTCTCTGGGAACCCCTGGAGCATGCTCCCGGGGGTGTAACTTTCTCTGGGTGGCTTGGCACCATTCGGGGGCTCACCCAGTATGGGACGGAGAGTGCACATGGGGATGATTCCTTCCCCTGGCGTGCCCGAGAGTTTGCTTCCCCGTGCGAGCCTGGGGACTCAGCTGGGTGATGGCGGCCATGTGTGGAGGTGGTCACTCAATCCCTTTACTCTAAATTTTAATTGTGAAGTATGGTCAAATATAATTATTTACTTTTAAATTAATTGCAAGTAAATTCAGTCTGTTTCTCATTCTTTCAGTAACCGATTGGCTCACCAAAAATAACTTCAGTCATAGCCTGAATAACCTGAGCCCTCACCTAAAGATATCTTGAGGTGCCTCATTAACAGGATCTCTCACTTAAATTAAAGGTGTTAATTCCTAATATATAGCTGCTAATAGAATACTTTGGTGCCTCTTCCTAAAATCAACACAGAATAACTATTTTATAACTTGGTTCATTTTGAATATCTAAACATTTTAGCTCTTGGGCCTCCCTGTTGGCACAACGGGTTAAGTGCAGCTATCCAGAGTCACTGCAGCACGAGTTCAATACCCGGCTAGGGAGATTTCCACATGGCGCAGCAGACCTCTCCTGCTTCTCCTGTTGCTCCCCTCAGCAGTGTACTTCAGTTGATCTGCCTGTTCTGCTCCCCACTCTATCTCTGGTGAATGCTCTCACCACCCCACACCTCTGGCCTACATCCCAGCTTGTATGCATAAATAAATAAACCTTTAAACATTTTAGCTCTTTTCCAAGAGTGAAAGTTCAATAGGCATCTTAAGATCATGCAGCACAAGATTTCAAACTGAAATAACATATTCTAGAATGTGTGGTAACACCTCGCTCATAATCACAAGTGGAAAACACTGCAAAACGAAATAAAATAGGATTGATCTTATAGGCTGTCTTCCCCTCATCCCTAATCTATTTTCAGTCTTCCCATTTTACCTCCAAATGCTTAACCCCCTAACTGATGCTTTGTTTTTAGACTTTCCATATATCTTTTTTTTTTTTTTCTCTGTTTCAGGAAATGAACATTTTATTAACCTTGAATTTCTTTTAATGTTTTTTTTTTTTAAATATATATTTTTATTGTTATTTATGTCTTTTACATTTTGTATTCCCCTAGGGTAGCCCACCACCAATTCACCCGTGATCCATCTCTAATCTATTACTTCTGTCTCCTAAATTTGTTTACCTCAAACATTATTCACACATCCATCAACTGTGAGTTCACAAAAAAAAAAATCACATGCATATGTCATTCCCTTATTTAAATTATTTTTAAATTTATTTATTTATATATATTTCACATCATCATTCATTTTTATACAATATTTGCTTTCTCCACTCAGGTGTAATCTCTGTAAAATTCTCACCATCAACTAACCTGTGCACCATCATCATAGTCACTTGTCTTCTTCCCTCTCTTGTTTTGATCCTTCTCCCTCCCTCTCCCCTGCAGAATGTCTCTGATTTATAGTTGCCTGTAAATTTTTATTTATTTTTCCCGATCCCTGATTTTGTTCCCCTATATCCCTCCTATAATTGAACTCATCTGATATTTTTCTTTTTCCTTCTGATTTATTTCACTGAGCATAATCCTTTCCAGGTCCATCCATGTTGCTGAGAATTTAATGTGTTTATCTTTTTTGATTGCTAAATAGTATTCCATTGTGTATATAAACCACATCTTCTTGATCCAGTCATTTATTTTGGGGCATTTGGGTCGTTTCCACATCTTACCTATTATAAATAGTACTGCAATAAACATAGGGGTGTGAGTATTCTTTTAAATTAATATTTTTGTTGTCTTTGGGTAGATACCTAGAAGTCAAATTGCTGGGTCATATGGTAGCTCCATTTTTGGTAGCTTTCCATAGCAGTTGGACAAGTTTGCATTCCTGATTTAAATGATAAAAAAAACATTTAAGAAAAATATATACAGATGCTTAGCTACCACATAAATAAAGTTTGCCCATATCTTTTTCATTTTATGTTAACACTGTTTTTCATATTATACTTTGGGAACTCTAATCTGTGTGCATTTTTTATTTTATTTTCAGATTATCTGTTCTTTTTCTGCTGAATGCTCAACCCCAAAATACTCTTTGTGCTTTCATTCTACTTACTCTTAATTATTTTTAATAGTGTACTGTAATGACTAAGCAAGAAATCATTATGTTCCCAGAGCCCCTTAGGCATACCCCTTTTTGACACTTCCAGTGTCCAAGGCAATGTCAATGAAATCTCACAAATCATATAATCAAAATATGCAGCAGTCTCATGTCACCCAAAATTGACAAAATATCAAGGACTTTTGCATTTATGCAATTGTTTATTTCACAAGTTTGTATATTCTGTTTATGAACAAGAGATATTTGAATGAATACTAAAATGAATACATAATAATTCAAAAATTTATGAATGTTTACTTCATATTCTTTTTCCTATTTCCCCTGTGTCAAAATTTCAAATATGTTCTTTCTATCAAGATGGCCATGCAATGTGGGTTCTGCAGGAAATAATAATTAAATGGTTATAATTAAAAATATCTCAAATATACCGAATTAGGTTATATAGCTTCAGAATATATATATATTAAAACTTAAAACATTTGTAAAAGACATAAATATTAATAATTTAAAAATAAAAAACAGAACATTTCATGTAGCTTTTCAAATTTTTCTAATATTAAAATTATATGTTATTTTCTAATATTAAATTATATATTAGGAAGAAAATATAAAATCTAAATTGCAAATATTTAAAATTTGAATCAAAGGTAAATAAAACTAACATTTTTGTTTTATAATTTAATTAGGTCCATGAAGTAAAATATTGAGTAAAATAAAAATGTTTACATTCAATGTCAATGTGAAGATCTACAAATAATCAGTACAATTCAAACATGTTACGCACAAACTGCACTTATACAGATTTAATAGTGTATTAAAGTGTTTAATATTTCAAATTATTAGACAGGACAAATTTTTAAAAGTAGCATAAATGTAATAGATTCCTACAAAATTGAATACCATTTCTGAGTAATGTGCATCATCCCTTTTCTTCTTTTTTGCATTTTCCAATTTATGTATTTCAAGGTACCAAAGAATTAGTGGGGTTATCATAACAGTTGTGATTTATGAATGAAGGATTTAATAATTTGAATAATTAATGTTTCCTCGTAACTAAACACATCTGCCATTCCAACATTTTCAAAACTTTCACACTACCCTTTCTATGAGTCAGGCATAAGGATGATTAATTTGAATAATAATTTGTTGGTTGACAAGAAGTGCTTAATATCTTTATCCATTTATCTATCTTACATGATCTAACATCTATCTACATGTCCATTCATTCATTCATTCATTTATATATTTGTTAACTTATTTGTTATTTGTATGAAGATTAATGGTGGATGAGGCTGCAGGTAGTCTAAAAATCACTGAAGACCTACCAAATTCACATAATTCAATTTTGAGATCTCTTTTAAGAAGCATGAGTTTAACCAACCCCCTAGAACAAAATATTCTGCAGTGCATGCATTCAATATCTCTGAGTTCTAGGTCATTTTTGGTCCCTTTGCCAAGCATGAATACGGTGCAGAGCAAATGCTGAATTACTGAAGACTGCATTAGCAAAAAGTCACTGACTTTTCGTAGGCAGATCTTAATACCTTTCAGGTAATCATTACAATGTAATTTTTCATTATGAAAAGGGCAAGGTTGTTTTGGCCAGACAAATGTGGAATGGCTTGAGAGGCAAGTGAAAAGAAGTGGCTATTGAGCTCCAAAACTAAAAAGAGCTGACAGTTATGATGATTGCCCCGATTTAACTTTAAAATAAAGGAAAATCACGAAAAGGTAGATCAAGTAGATTTTCATTACGTTTTATCATATCTGTACTATATCCCAGTTCTAAATTGGAAAAGATGCATTTTTAAAAATTTGAATAAACAATCAAAATATCATTTTAATTAAGTTGCTGCATGTTTTGTTTCAAAATCATGTCATCATTATATAATAACTAATGTGTTGATTTAAAAAAAAAAGATTTATTTTTTATTTATTTAAGCATAAAAGAACTGATGTATAGGCCAGAGATACAAGTGACAAGAGGATTCTCCAGAGACAAAGTGGGGAGCAGAACAGGAAAGTCTACTGAAATACACAGTTGAGAAGAGCAGGGGTTTAGACAGGAGAGGTCTGCTATGCCATGTGGGTCAACTCCCTGGCCTGGGATTCAACTCAGGTTGCAGTGGCTGGCGATAGCTTAATAGCAAAAGACTTAACCCTTGTGCCACCAAGGAGACCCTAAATAAGTTGATTGTATGAATGAAATAAGAAAAGAAAAAATCATGCATATGTGTGTATGTATATGTCATTATATAAACACACATGATCATATACTTTCTTCAATTTTACATATCAGTTCTATATAAAATTTTATCAGAACTTTTTTCAATGCATTTAGAATTCTTAGCAGGACTATGTGCATGTTTTCTAATCATACTCCAACTTAAATTTTAATTCATAACACTATTTTATCTAATTCCACAATAAATGTTTAGTTTATTACAAATATTTTAATATTGTACTGCACATCTTATATTTTTTTTCAAATGTCCTTAATTTTGTTCTTAAGACAAATTCCTAGAAGTGAGATGGCTATGTAAAGGAGCATGCATCTTTCTAAACTTTTGTTATATGTTCCCAGATTGCTGATTCAGATTGTACTCATTGCGCATCATCAGTCTATGAGAGTATTCGTATTTCATTCTGGATGTGTCCATCTTCTGAGTAAGCCGCAACATATTTCTTTTTTATTGTTATTTTTATTTATGTCTTTTACATTACTGTGTATTCCCCGTATTTTCACACCACCAGTTGACTCGTGAACCATCACCACAGTCCCCTGTACTCCCCTCTCCCCCATTCTGAGCCCCAATCTTCCCCCCTCTCTCTGATTGTCGCTCTTGTATTTGGTTCCACTATATTCCTGTTATAAGTGAGACCATTTGATATTTTTCTTTTTCCTTTTGGCTTATTTCTCTGAGCATGATCCCTTCTAGCTCCATACATGTTGCTGCAAATTATATGTCTTTATCTTTTTTGAATGCTGAATAGTATTCCATCGTGTATATGTACCAAATCTTCTTGATCTAGTCATGTATTTTGGAGCATCTGGGTTGTTTCATTACCTTCACTATTGTAAATAGTGCTGCAATAAACATACAGGTGCATGTATCCTTTTGGATTAGTGCTTTTGTGTCCTTTGGGTAGATTCCCAAAGTGGTATTGCTGAGTCATAATGGAAGCTCCACTTTTATCAGTTTGAGGAAACACCATATGGCTTTCCACAGTGGTTGGACCAGTTTGCATTCCCACCAGCAATGTAGAAGAGTTCCTTGTTCTCCACAACCTCACCAGCATTTGTTGTTGCCTGTTTTATTTTTTTTTAATGTGCGTCATTCTCACTGATGTGAGGTGGTATCTCATTGTGGTTTTGATTTGCATTTCCCTGATTATAAGTGATGTTGAACATTTTTTCATATAGCTGTTGGCCATTTGCTTTTCTTCTTTGGAGCAGTGTCTTTTTAGCCCTTCTGCCCATTTTTTGACTGGATTGTTGACTTTGTTTTGTTGAGTTTTATGAGCTCCTTGTAAATTTTAGTTAGTCCTTTATTGGTTGTGTTGTGTGCAAAGATTTTTCTCCCAATTAGTAGGAGGTCTGTTTGTTTTTATTATTGTGTCTTTTGCTGTACAGAAACTTTTAAGTTTGATGTAGTCCCAGCTGTTAATCTTTTCCTTGACTTCCTTCACTTTTGGGGACGTGTCTTTAAAGATTTTGCTGAGATGTATGTCATGTAGAGTTTTGCCTATATTTTCTTCTATAACTTTTATGGTTTCAGGTCTTACATCCAGGTCTTTTATCCATTTTGAGTTGCTTTTTGTGCATGGTGTGAGTTAGTAGTCTAGCTTCAGCAGTCTAGTTTTCCCAGCACCATTTATTGAATAAGCTAACCTTGTTCCATGGCATGTTCTTTGCTCCTTTGTCGAAGATTAGTTGTCCATAGATATGTGGATTTTTTCTGGGTTTCAATTCCATTGGTCTACACATCTGTTTTTGTTCCAGTACCATGCTGTTTTAATTATTATGGCTTTGTAGTATAGTTTGAAATCTGAGCGTGTAATCCCTCCATTTTCTTTCTTTTTAGTCAAGATAGCTTTGGCTACTCAAGGTTTTTTGTGGTTCCATATGAATTTCATCAATATTTGTTCTATTTCTTTGAAGAGTGCCATTGAGATTTCTATAATAATAGCATTGAATCTGTAAATTGCTTTTGGTAATATGGCCATTTTGTAAAAGCCATATATGACAACCCCACCACCAATATTATTCTCAATGGTGAGAAACTGAAAGCCTTTCCCCTAAGATTAGGAAGAAGGCAAAGATGTCCACTCTCACCATTGCTTTACAATATAATACTGGAAGTCCTAGCCATAGCAATAAGACAAGAGAAAGACATACAAGGAATCCAAATAGGGAAAAAAGAAATTAAATTATCACTTTTTGCAGATGATATGATAATATACATAGAGAATCCTAAAAACTCCATAGAAAAACTACTCAAAATTATAGACCAGTTCAGTAAAGTAGCAGGATACAAAATCAACGCACAAAAATCAGCAGCCTTCCTATATACAAACACTCAGTCAGAAGAAGAAGAAATCAAGAGAATTACCCCCTTCAAAATTGAAACAAAAAAATAAAATACCTTGGAATAAACCTAACAAAATAGGTAAAGGACTTATACAAAGAAAACTATAAGATACTATTAGAGAAATAGAGGCGGATACAAAAAAATGGAAAGACATTCCTTGTTCATGGATTGGAAACCTCAGCATCTTTTTGCATAGCCTGGAGCAGAAGATGATAAACAGGGAAGAAAAAAATCATATAGAATACTTTTGTTCTCCTGAAATTGTGAAGCTGTAAGACTTACTTTTGGACCACCCACCACAGAAGTGAATATCTCTAACATTCTGTAAGGAGTTAATTACCTCATTTTGTTCCCATTTTGAGCCAGGATCATGATCACACTCATCAAGGAGTAGCACATAAACTGTCAGTGTTAATTGGGGACAAACATAAGGGAGTTTTGACAAGGCAATCATGATTGTTACTACAGTTTATATCACAAGCACTTTGGATAAGTATCTTTCTATACACATGTAGAGACATGCCTCAGCACTGTGACTGGAAGTTGACAAGTGGAGTGCTTCCCCAGGACCTTTGCAATTCCTCTTCTCTACCGAAGACAGTTCTGTTTGAAGAACGTTGTCTGCTTGACTTATTTTATCATCTTTGTCTATTCTCATTGACCATTTTTCTGAAGAGGTTTTCTGTCACCTAATTTAAAGGAGTGAATTTTGAGTATTACATTCAATCCCTCTTCACTCAGAAGTAAATGAAGTCTACAGGCAAGATAATAGACTGTGACATTCATTGATCTTTCAGATTCTGCCAAATCTTCTAATTTTTCATCATGTTCTTTTGTTATAGGCTGGTTTGTCACTTTCTTTTATTGCAGATGTAGTACTTATTTTTAAATTAGGCAGTAGTTTTAAATTCTCTTAAAGTACTCTATGTTAATGATGAGTATATATTCACTTTTAAAATAATTTCTAACTTTGTAATATGCATGTAATCTCTATATTTGTACTCAGAATCACATCAGCTTAACCCAACTTCATTATTACCTCCCATGACTATGTCATCGTAATTTTCTACAAAGACCATTACAATAGGTACTCTACTACTCTTCCTGCTTCTAATCACACCCAGCTCTCTCTCTCTCACACTCACACACACACACACACACACACACACACAATCACACATGCACACATAAAATATTATAGACACACAAAATTTCACCCTCATATTCTCATACACAAAGACACAACAACACACATAAGCACATGCTCTCACATGCATTCACATATATGTTCATCCACTTTATTCTCCACATGGCAGCCAGGGTGACTCTCTTAAAATATGTATCAGATTCTATTATTTTTCAACTTAAAATTCTCCAGGGTCTCTGATTCTCATTCAGAATGAAAACTAAGATAATACAAGGACAGTTTAAGACTCTTATCATTTTTTAAATTTTTTTAGTATTTCTTTTATATATATATTTGCATAATTGTTCATTTTTCTACAAAGTTTTCTTTCTTTTCCCAGGTGTTATCTCCATAGAATTTCCACCAACAATTCATCCATGCACCATCACCATAGTCTTTTGTGCTCTTCCCATCCTCATTTTGCTCCCTCTCCCTCCCCCCCAGCCAAATGTCTTTGGTTCATATTTGTCAGTTTATTTTTGTTTTGCTTTGTTGTGCATTTTTTTAATTTTTTTCCCCGGATCCTTTATTTGGTTCACCTATATTCTTCCTATAAGGAAAACCATCAGATATTTTTAGTTTTTTTTTTTAAAGGTTCATTTATTTTTGCATACAAGCCGGGGTGCAGGCCAGAGGTGTGGGGCAGTGAGAGGGTTCACCAGAGGCAGAGTGGGGAGCAGAACTGGTATATCAACTGAAATACACCGCTGAGGAGAGCAGTGGGGCGATACAGAAAAGGTCTGCTGCCCCATGTGAGAATTTACTCAGCTATAGAACCGGCACTGCAGCCCAGCCAACCGACAGCTCCACAGCACTGAGCTTAACCCTTTGCACCACCAGGGAAGCCCTATTTTTAGTATTTTTTTTGTAATATATATTTTTATTGTTATTTATGTCTTTTGCATTTTGTATTCCCCTTGGGTAGCCCACCATCAATTCACCCGTGATCCATCTCCATGGTCCCTTGTGTTCTTTTCTATTCCATTTTGTGCCCTTTTCCTTCCCTCCCTCTGCCTCCCTCCCCCCACCCCCCACTGATTGTCTCTCTCCCACCCGGCCTCGCTATAGTCCTGTTATAAGTGAAACCATTCAATATTTTTCTCTTTCTTTCTGGCTTATTTCACTGAGTATGATCCCCTCTAATTCCGTCCATGCCGCTGCAAATTGCATGTGTTTATCTTCTTTCCATGCTGAATAGTATTCCATTGCGTATATGTACCACATCTTCTTGATCCAATCATCTATTTTTGGACATCTGGGTTGCTTCATGCCTTTGCTATTGTGAACAGTGCCGCAATGAACATATGGGTGCATGGATCCTTTCGGATTAGTGTTTTTGTATCCTTTGGGTAAATTCCCAAAAGTGGGATTGCTGGGTCGTATGGAAGCTCCATGTTTAGCAGTTTGAGGAATCGCCATACAGCTTTCCATAGTGGTTGGACCAGTTCACATTCCCACCAGCAGTGTAGAAGAGTTCCTTTTTCTCCATATCCTTTCTATCATTTGTTGTTGCCTGTATTTTCAATGTGTGCCATCCTCACAGGTGTGAGGTGGTATCTCATAGTGGTTTTGATTTGCATTTCCTTGACTATAAGTGATGTTGAAACCATAAAATGTATAGAAGAAAATATAGGCAAAACTCTATATGACATACATCTCAGCAAAATCTTGAAAGACACATCCCTCAAAGCGAAGGAAGTGAAAGACAATATAAACAGATGGGATTATATCAAAAATAAAAAGCTTCTGTACAGCAAAACAGACATTAACCAAAACTAACAGACACCCTACCAACTGGGAAAAAATCTTTGCACACAATACATCTGATAAAGGACTGATAACAAAAATGTACAAGGAACTCACACAACTCAACAAAAACAAAGCCAATAACCCAATCAAAAAATGGGCAGAAGAGCTCAAAAGGCACTTCTCCAAAGAAGAAAAGCAAATGGCCAACAGATACATATTTTCAGTATTTTTTTAATGGCATTGATTATTTTAAGAACATGACCTACTAGAAATTGTAACTCAGAATCATGGAAAATGGGTTTGTTTCATCAAAACTTTCAACTGACGATAATTGTTAATATGATCTAAACAATAGTTACTTATTCACTAACATTATATGCTTTATTATTCCATGGTGTTCTGCATATAAATTATAACCTAGTTATCTCAAGCTAGTGTGCACACACATATTTAATGGCACTGTTAAAGTTTTCTTTTAGTTTAGAGATTGTATTTAGACAAAATTATTTAACACCTTATAATAACAAAACTTCCTGGGCCTCACTGGTGGTGCAGCGGTTAAGCGCTGAGCTGTGGAGCTGTCAACAGTGGCGAGGCGAGTTCAGTGCCCAGCAGGGAGATTCCCACATGGCTGGGCAGACCTCTCCTGCCTCATCTGCTGCTCCCCTCAGCAGTGTATTTCTGTTGATATGCCTGTTCTGCTCCCTACTCTGTGTCTGGTGAACCCTCTCACCGCCCCACACCTCTGGCCTGTACCCCAGCTTGTATGCATAAATAAATAAATCTTAAAAAAAAATTCCTGTTTAAAGACATAAATCACAATCAAAATAGTTTCATAAAATAAGATTATATTAAATGCTCCTAAGACCTGATTTTCTTTATTTTTTTATTAATGAAGTGCCATTATTTTACATCTTCATTAATATTTTGACAGTGTAGGATTTTTACCCCTTATATGTGGGCCTCATAGCTGTCCCACTTATTATCAAGGAAATGAAAATCAAAACCACAATGAGATACCACTATGTACCTGTGAGAATGACCATGGCCCATTAAAAAAAAACAAAAACAACAACAACAAAAAAAAAAACACCAGAAACAAGTGCCGATGAGGTTATAGAGAAAAGGAATACGCTTACGTTGTTGGGAATGTAGACTGGTACAGTCCCTATGGAAAGCGGTGTTGAATTACCTCAACAGAGTAAAAATGAATCTGCTATGAGATATAATAATTCCTCTCCTAGGCATTTATCCATAGAACACAAAAACACTAATTGGAATGGAAACTTGCATTCCTGCTTTTGTTTTTGTTTTTCATTTGTTTGTTTTTTTCAGCATTGTTTACAAGTAAAGATGTGGAAATAACCTAAATTCCCAAAAACAGATGAATGGAAAAAAGATGTGGTATATATACACAATGGAATGCTGCTGCTCAGTGATCAAAAAAGATAAACTGATGTCATTTGCAGCAACTAGGATGGAGCTGAAAAGGAAAATGCTAAGTGAAATAAACCAGAAAAAGAAATATAAATACTGGATGGAATCACTTATATGTGGAATATAGAAAAGCCAAATAAATGGTTAAAGAAAAACAAACTTTAAAACCAACCCTTGAGAACTGACCATAGATCTGAGACATCCAAAACAGCGGTGGAGAGAAAAAGAAGGATGGGACAGTGTTTTGGTGGTACAAGACTCTTTCTCATCTGGATTCCTATAACCTTCCCAAACACAGTCTATAGCAGTCTTATTCTTACTCATTTGACTTTAACTTCACTGGCTTCTTCAGTTTTTCTAAAACAGTTCAAGCACACAACTTCATCAGGACCTTGGCAATCGCTTGTGATGTTATTCCTCTCAAGGATTCATAATTTACTCTTTCATATTCTTCAGGTACTACTCAATTGTCACTTTATCAGAGAAGCATTTTCCTAAATCCAACATACACATGCACACAAATACAAACACACAATTTACTAATGCCTTAATCCCTTTTTGGTAGGATTTTAATGAGCAGATAAATATGTGTTATGATGCTATTTATTGTTTCCTTTCCTCAAGGTTGATTATCCAAAAAAGATGTTGAATAAATTAATTAATCAATTCTAATGGAGTCTGAAATATTTTTATATGAATTAATTCAGAATTGCATAATTTTCTTAAATACTTAAAAGTCCTGGGTGTCTCCTGAGCTTCTCGAATTAAGTAGTTCCATTTAATGCCTCCACAATTCTACAAAATTAAAAAAGTCTCAGAAAGCAAATAACAGAAATGTTTTCAAATACATTATAACTTCCAGATTAAGAATCAAACCAAAATAATTCTTTTACTGTTAGGAACAAGGATATCATTAAACCTTTATTATGATAAAATTACCCCCTACTGCTCCATATGTATTTTGTTATTTTTTGTAATTTAAGCCTAAATTGCTATACTTACATAAGTGTATGATTATTTAATTGGTATTGAATTATTTACAGATGGACACTAACACTGATTACTACCTCATTATAATTTGTCTTAGCAATGTGATCCCATTTCATTTTCATGAGAGATTTTTAAGGTAGATTCCACTTATAAGAGACTGAAAACCATATATGTGAAATAAAGAGTCATACAAATCAAGTGTGATTTAATTGTGATTATAATCATTATTTCAACCTTCTTAACTAGAAGTTTGACATGTCAACCTTACCATAGTACTCCCACAACCAAAATATCCATAGTTCACTACCACTGTGTTCCCTGCCCATTTAGTGCTCCTCACCTTCCCCAGTCTACCCCCTCTGAATGTCTTAGACTAATAGTCTGCTTTCAAGGCCTAGTTTTCAAGTTTGACTTTATCTGACCCTGTCTGTTTTTTTCTAAATTTGACACATATCCCTGGTGGCACAGCGGTTGAGCGCTGTGCTGTGAAGCTGTCGGCAGTGGCGACGCGAGTTCTACACCCAGCCAGGGAGAATCCCATATGGTGAAACAGACCTCTCCTGCCTCGCCCGCTGCTCCCCTCTGCAATGTATTTCTGATCTGCCTGTTCTGCTCCCCACTCCGTCTCTGGTGAACCCTCTTGCCACCCCACACCTCTGGCCGTACCCCAGCTTATATGTATAAATAAATAAATCTTTAAAAAAATAATAATAAATAAATAAATTTGACACATGAATGCCATCATCTGTATTTATCTTTATCTTTCTGACTTATTGAACTTATCATATTCCCTCTCAACTCCATTCATGGTTCCATAATTGACATGATTTTATCTTTTTTTGATCACTGAGTAGTAGTCCACTGTGTGTGTGTGTGTGTGTGTGTGTGTGAGAGAGAGAGAGAGAGAGAGAGAGAGAGAGAGAGAGAGAGAGAGAGAGAGAGAGAGAGAGAAAGAGAAAGAGAGAGAGAGAGAGGAGAGAGAGAGACACCACATCTTGATCCACTCATCATCTGTTTTAGGGTATCTATGTGTTCATAGTTCAGTTATTGTAAATAGTGCTACAATTAAGATAGAAGTGCAAACTTCCCTTCAGATTAGTGTTTTTTATATTCATTGTATAGACACTTAGAAATGGAAATGCTGGGTCATATGGCAGATTCATATATTTATAATCATGTGATTAAATATTTGTGTTGATTTCTATAGGTGCTTGACAGTCTACATTTCCACAAACAATATGGGAGGGTTTTTCTCCACACTCTCATTTATTTTCAGCTTTTTATTTCTTTTTTTAACATGGGTCATTTTCACAGTTGTGAGGCAATATCTCATTTTGCTTTTGATGTTTTGATTTGCATTTCCGATGAACATTTTTTCATGTGCCTGTTGGTCATCTCTATATCTTCTTTTGTGAACTGCCTATTTAACTCTTCTGTCCATTTTATGATTTGGATATTTGTTTTATTTTTGTTGAATTGTATGACTACTACGTATATCTTTATTATCAGCCCCTTGTCAAATGTATGGTGTGTGAATATATTTTTATCCATTCAGTTGGGTTTCTTTTTCTTTAATTCAACCTTTTTTTATCATGCAGGTATTTTTAGTTTGATGACTATCCTGGATAGTCATTATGCATGCTGATATTTCCAATCCATGATCAGGGAATATCTATTCATTACTTTGTGTCTTCTATTTATTTTAGCTACATCTTGTGTTTTCTTTGTATAGGGCATTCTTTGTTAAGTATTTTGTTGTTGTGATTGCCAACAGTATTCTTTCCTTTTTTTCCTCCTTTCAGCTTGTCATTTGTATATAAGAAGGAAACTGATTTTTGTGTATTTATTTTATAACCTGTCATTTTGCTGAACTGATTGTGCTAGTTTTTCAGAGAAGTCTTTAGGGCTCTCTAAATGTATTATCATGTTGTCCTCAAATAATGAAAGCTTTACTTATTCTCTCCAATTTAATTCCTTCTCTTGTTTAATTTTCCTAACTAGCCTTTTTAATACTAGTTGGAATGTTTTGAATAGTAATGGTGATAGTGGACAGCCTTGTCTTGTACCAGATTTTAATGGAAAAGCTTTCAGTTTTTCACCATTGAGAATGATGTTTGCTGTGATTTTGTCTTATATGGATTTTATTATTTTAAGATAAGTTCCATTTATCCTCATTTTTGAGGATTTTCAAAATAAATATATGTTTATATTAAATCATTTCTTGGGATCTACAGATATGATTTTTTTAATGTTTATTTTATTTGATATGGTGAATTATGTTGATTAATTTTTGGATGTTGAAAAATACTTGCATTCCTTGTGTAAAGCCCACCTGGGAATCATTTATAATCCTTTTAATGGATTGTTGTATTTGGTTTGCTAAGATTTATTGAGAATTTTAGCATATTTGTTCATTGTGGGTATTGGTCTGTAGTTTTCTTCCTTTTGTGTTATCTTTGGTTTTTATATTAATGTTGGCCTCATAAAATGTGTTTGGAAATATTCTTTCTCGACTTTTGGGTTGAGAAGCATGTTTATTAGTTTATCTTTGAAGGTTTGATAGGACTTGCTTGTGTAGCTGTCTGGTCCTGGATTTTGTTTTTTTGGGAGAGTTAGTGTTATTTGGAAGTGTGGTCTTTGAATGGTTATTAGATCAGGAGGGTACAGCCCTCACAGATGGGGCTAATATCCTCATAATGAGACAAAACATAATTTTCAGATCTTTTCTGCCTTGGAGCAATATAATGAGAAGATGGTTATATATGAGCTAGGAAACAGACCCTCGATCGAACTCAACCATGTGGCTACCTGGCATTGGGCATCCAGTTTACTGAACTATGAGAAATAAATTTCATTGTTTATTATATATTCCGCTTATAGCATTTTTTTAAGATTTATTTTATGCATACAAGCTGGGGTACAGGCCAGAGGTGTGGGGTGGCGAGAGAGTTCACCAGAGACAGAGTGGTGAGTAGAACAGGCAGACTGATGGAAATACACTGCTGAGTGGAGCATCAGGTGAGGCAGCAGAGGTTTGCTGCACCATGTGGGAATATCCCCAGCCGGGCGTTGAACTCACGTCGCTGCTGCCGACAGCTCCACAGCGCAGCACTTAACCGCTGTGCCAGGGAGGCCCTCTGCTTATAACATTTTTATTAAAACATCCTGAATGTATTGAGGAAGTCAGGAGCTGCTGTTAAAAAAAATAAAAATTAAAAACTCCTAAAAATGTGGAAACATCTTTGGAACTGGGAAATACATATAAGATAAAGTAATTTTGAAGTATGTGCTTGAAAAAGCCTATCTTGCTGTGAAAGGAAATATAAAGGCAGATTCTAGTAAAAGTTTCGCATAAAAAGAGCACTACAGAGAAAACTGACTTCTTAGAGAACATTTTAGTAATAATGAACAAAATATGATTATAAATATGTGATGAGGTAGCAAGTGAGGAATTAGATGTGTTACTAAAAGTTTTTAGCCCATAGAAGAAAGTTGATCCTTGCCATTGTTATATGTATTGATACTGTAACAATTTTGACTGATCAAGAGGTGCAAACAATTCAGATGGAGCTACTTCAGTTATCCATTAACAAGAAACCATTTTGGGGGGCCTCCCTGGTGGCGCAGCGGTTGAGCACTGCAGTGTGGAGCTGTCGGCAGCGTGCGATGCGAGTTCGATGCCCAGCCAGGGAGAATCCCACATGGTGTGGCAGAACTCTCCTGCCTCGCCAGCTGCTCCCTTCAGCAGTGTATTTCTGATCTGCCTGTTCTGCTCCCTGCTCTGTCTCTGGTGAACCCTCTCGCTGCCCCACACCTCTGGCCTGTACCCCAGCTTGCATGTATAAATAAATAAATCTTAAAAAAAAAAAGAAACCATTTTTTCACAAAGGTAATAATAACCAGAAATGCAAGAAGCAAGAAAAGATAAAAGCCTAACTGCAGAGAAGTCAAGCCCAAATTAAAATGAATAGGTGGCCCTAATAACACACCTCTGAAAACAGTATTATTGTGAGTCATATCAAGCCAATATAAGATGCACTTGGTCTCCAAAGCTTCTCCACAATTGATATCTGCCTCCAAAGTCACTGCCCAGAAAGCAGCACTTTCCTCTCAGACAAGTTGAAGTCATAAGCGAACTTCTGGACCTTAAACACATACATTCCCTTGCTGGTTTCCTGAACTTCTCTTTAATGGTTTGGATAAATCTTTCTTTTACTACCAGCTAAATTGCTGAATTATATGCTTGTTTTATTGTAATATGGATTCTCAACAATAAAATTACATCCTGATTATGTGTGATTGACTTGAGTCATAAGTGAAGCCTCTTTACTTCAATAGAAGTTAAAACTTTAGAGATTTGAACTTCATATAATAGTTATAATAAAGTGGCAAAGAATGACACTAATTTGTATTCATTCTTACACTTCTGTGAACAGCATAACTATGAGCAATAAAATTAGATATTTGGCTGAAAAGACTTCATTTTTTTATTGAGTTAACATTGGCTTACAGATCTATATATGATTCAAAGGTATAGGATCCTTAGCAAAGTGTTTAAGGTGCAGCTTTGCTCTTCCTTCCTGCTTAAAGGAAAATGCAAAGAGAGAAAAATGATTAAATCATGACATTATTAAACAAAAAGTTAACATCACCTAAGGATTTGAAAAAAATAATCTCTCACTCTTTCAAAATGATTTGCAAGCATTAGCTATCTCAATAGAAGAAGGAGCTATTCTCAAGACAATAGAACTCCCCTGAAGGCAATTTGGAGATCTGCCACCATCATCACAAGTCCATAGTGTTTGAGGTCCTGTGGCCATGGCTACCTTCACCTAAGCTTCAAAAGATGGTGTTCAGGAGAGTTGTCTGTCTGGGGAACCAGCAGTGGACTTTGGGTTGATGGTGGATAACAGAGAGCCATTGTTCTCTTAGTAGGTCCAGAGGACAGAACATCAAGCTAGAAAGGGTTATTCTTTGTCTTGTTTGGTCTTAGGAATACTTGCAATCCATTAATAGTTTATTTTTTCTTATTTCTTGCTTCTTGAAAAGATATGTCTGCCTATAAATAAAACTTCATTGTATTCTGACCTGTCCAGCAGGTCAGGTAATTTAGTGAGACTCGAGGGGGAACCTCCTGAAAGAACCAAGGGGGAAAAAGGGGCAGGAGACCAAGCACGTAAAGAAAGACAGAGTCAGTCTGAGATGCGTCAAGGTCTCGTTTATTAACAAAGGAGCTCAAGCTTATATAGGGGTCTTGGGGAGGGGGGAGGTAAAGGAGAGTTCTTAGAACAAAGTAACTAAGATTCAAGGCTGGTCAGGCAGTAGGCGTGTCAACATTCCATAAAAATGATCT